>JAPIVC010000107.1:3427500-3575000 GCA_030586385.1 Camponotus fellah | reverse complement strand
TTAAAATGTTTTTCAGAGAATGTGACATATGGCGAATCGGAGAATCATAGCTTAACGAGAATTCCATTTTTCGACATGAGCGAAAATAATATCCTCCTCATCATCAGGCGTATTTTAAATCGAACAAATCGATATACTCTCATAATATCCCTTGCATGTCCAAAGATTTATCTTTTAATAAATACTCTTCCAACTCCGCCATCTTCCTCTTTAGCGGTCAGGAATGGACCTTCATAATGAATCCTCGTTATTGATCGCTACTAAATTGAGAGAAAGACATACACACGTCGCTACAGGCAAGCCTCAACCTATTTAATTCCTGTATAACTCAATCTGATTATCACGTACAGAGGCTTATTAATTAAAAGTAATAGTAATTTAATTATTAAAGATAAAATCTTTTTGTTTTCTTCATGTTTTTTATTTATGACACGGTATCATTACTAGCATTCTTTTTTTTGTTACGCATAATTATGTTAACTACGATATTATAATAATTTAAAAAATAATTTAAAATTATAATAATTAAGAAATATTATAACAAAATTTTGTTTATAAATTAAAATATTATTTTTTACTTAAAAGTGTTATCTTTATTCGGTCATTAGGTCAATTTTTTAACGATGCAATTGAGTTTATTCGAAATAGTGAGTTTCGAAATGCTTGAATAAGTCAAAATTTCAGAATCCAACTTTTTAATCTTTATTTTGGATAGAGAATTATGCATATATCTTCTGAAAATAATAAATTGCGCTTTAAAAATATAACATAATAAATCAGTGAATTAAAGTTGCGTTTAATGGTTTGGATTTTATACACATGTATATTCTTTTTTCAATTAAAAAATTTTATTATTAATTATAATAATAATTTTTATTATTTATTTTATCGATTAATTAATTTTGCAAAAAATTCTCCTTGATTTAGAGAATTTTTATTATTTATTTTATTTTATTGATTGATTGCTTTTATGAATAAAATTTGCTAAGAAAGGTATCTGATTAAAAGAAATAAATATATTTATAAGAAATATATTTATTATAAAATATATTTATTTATATAAAAAAATAATATATAATATAAAAAAAATAATATATAATATATATTATTTAATAAAATAATATATATTATTATATATATTATTATATATATTATTATAAAATAATATATAATATACTATATATTTTATAAAATAATATATAATATATATTATTTAATATATTATAATATATAATATATTAAATAATAATATATAATATATAAAAAAATAATAATATATAATATATAAAAAAATAATATATAATATATATTAATTAAAAATAATATATATATATATATATATATATATATAATAAATATGTTCATAAGAAATATATTTATATACATGAAAAATTTTTAATCCAAGAAGGGAATAAATTAAGAATTTTCGTACATCGATACTGATTCTTTGCTATTGTAGAAATCCAAGGAATTTATTTCCGATTCATCCCCACGCGAAAGCAATGGAAATCGTGACCTTCCCCAATAGTCTCGCGCATTCACGAGCGCGATGCACAATGCGACATTATTATTATGCGTTTCCACATACGCCGCATACGGTGGTAAAATCGCTTGCACATCCGACTTGTGCTTTCACGAGTGGTGTTCTGTCAGGCCTCGGAGCCACACGTGCGCATTTCCACCTGCCCGCATCGCCACCCCTATTCATCGCCCTTCGAGGCTGCAACTACGCTGACCTTGTTCCAGCTTCCAAGAAAAGCAGGTTACGTGAAATTTTCATCCCCTCCCGGAAAGCACGGCCTGATTACAGGTCTATAAAATATCCATTAATCGGTCATTACTTTATCTAAGATTTCTCTCCGATAAAATTTATATTAATTATATTATATATATTCTTTATTTAAAAGTAAAAGCTCTTGGCAAGGTATGTCTCCCAAGTTACATATGTAATGTAGAAGAAAATTGTGCAATCTGTAAAGAATTATTGTTTATCTTAAAATGCATCTGAGAAAGAAACTTGCATATATAACTTGCGATATCTCGACGAAACACATACAAACTCTCTCGCGTATATAAATTCTGATATACTGGTATAAATAGTTTATCGAGGACAGAGATTTTATATATTGACATTTTTATATATATTTTATACAAAAATAGCTAACGTGACCTCAAAGCGCTGTTTTAAATCAAAAAATTTCTGTTTTTATAATTTTCCAATTATCTTACTCATTTAATTATGGCACAAATTCAGAAAAACTTATAATGCTTGGGAAATAAAAGTAATGAGTCATAATTATTAACATTGCTCATTACAGGGAATTTATTGCATTTTATTGGATTTCGTGCGGCTGATGTTGCGGCATTATTTTCCACTTTTCAATATTCGTGACACAGTTTTCTTCATTCATATATATAATAATGCAATTTTTGCATAATATGTTTTCGTTAAAAACTACATAAACTTCATACAAATCATTTATTTTTATACTGTAATGAATTTAAGAATTGAAATATATCAACGTTCTTAAAAATAGTCGATAATTTATATCTAAGATTTTTATTTTTATTATCAATAGAAAATATTGATATGAAATATGATAAATGTTTTGGTTTCTTTTTAATGTCGAAAACAAATAATTAAACAGAACAAAAATTAATTATGATAAGACTGTAGATTCTAGATAAGAATAGACAGACATATACAATTACTTACAAAGGTTGCTATTATAAGCAGTTCAAACATTTATCCTTTGATGGAAAACAAGGATTGGGAAATCGAATGTTATTTCTATTTACACACTGCTTTTTACAAAAATGGAAAATGTCGCTTTCTAAATCGTTGAAAAAAGGTCACAAATCTAAATCGTTGAAAAAAGGTCACAATTGTAGTTTATCCAATTTTGTTTTATGGAAATATATTTTTAAAACATCTCGAGAAAATGCGATAAAAGAAAAATCGTTTCTTTAACTCGAAAAAACTTTTCTTTTAAAAGCAACAACTCAAGTAACATTTAAAGTATACAAGACAATAATTTATATATGTGGAGATACAGGAATTTTTTATGTTTATGTAGGAGAAAGCTAGATATCATTACTTTTATTTAGATATCCTTACTTTTAAAAAGAATCACTTGATTAAAGATAATAGATACGTATGATGACTAAATATCTAGCTTTATCTTACATAAAGATAAAAATAATGATATCTAAATAACTTTATCCTAAAGCGCATCTTTATTTAAATTTCACTTTTCCATTTATTTTGTAGAAAAATATATTCTCTTCTATATTTTTAAATACATCCTTTCGAGATTTTCAATTTTTCGGGTTTAAAAAAGAAAATAAATTCTATTATTTCATTTTCTTGAAGCTTAATTTTTTAAAAATGTGTCACTAAAATATTTCCATGAAATATAAAGAATTTAAGATATTTTACTTCATCAAAAATCTTTATCACACAGATAGAAATAACGCCCTCAACAATTCTTTTTCTCGGAAAAATTAAATATTTGAACTACATCTAACTATAAATCAATCTTTGTAAGCATTTTTATGCTTCCAAACTATATTTCGAAGATAGAATATTTTCGAATAATTGCGGAGAAGTTTTCTATGCTCTATGCAGTATCATTTCAGTGCCAAAAAATGGAAAGAAAACATATGTTAGTTGGAAAGAGATTTTACAGCAACAGATTTACTGCTCAGAATGATATTTAATATATATCATATATTACACGTGCGTACAAATAAAATTATAGAGAAATTCTAAAAGAAATTCTAATAGAAAAAGATGAATATTTTGCTCCTTTCTTAATAATTAATCACTTTGCCTTAACAATTAATCACTTTGCAATAAAATAAAAATTTATTACAGGCGTTTGTTAAGAGCAAACGTAGAAACAATAACTAAAATTTTAACGTTACTCCTAAACATTTACATTATAAAACGAATAAAGTAGTTAAAAACTTGGCTATTTATATTTTCAATGAGTAGTATCGATGTATCAAAGTAATGTCTATAAAATGAGAATCGCACAGACAAAAGCATATGCTAATGTAAGAAATATCGAACGCTTCGAGGACGACGAATGTTTGACGATGAAAAAAGTCATAATAACCCATAGAATTGAAGCAGCTATTCAACAAAAAATATTTCAAAAAATAAAGTTTACAAAAGGCTTTATCATCATAGTAAATTAACAGTAAGAATTAAAATATTTAAAAATAACAAGAAAAAAATATTCAAATGAATATAATATAAAAATTAATATAAAATATTTAATTTGGCTTATAATCTTAATGTATCAAAAGTGTTTCTCAAAAAATCCTTTTCCAGAATTTTTCGATTTATAAGACTTCGCTTTTTTATAATCAATTTATAAAAATGTGAAAAATTGAAAGTTTAACTTTGCAGTATTTCTATTGATTTCCATGATATACTTTTTGCTACAGTTTGAGATCGACAATTATATTTACATAAATTAAAAATTTATTTCCTGTAGTAAGATTTTTTGTTTCAAAATTATTTAAACTTGAGAAGAAAATATTTTTGAACAACATGTATGTGTTTTTGTTTAAAGAAAAATAGCAATATTTTTGTTCTAAAAATTCATACTACACTTGTTAAATCAACAAATATGTAGATATGAAAAATATAAAGGTATCAAGTGGCGCAATAATATTTTATAAAGAAGATTTTTAGAAATAGAAATCGCTGTCCCTCCCCCAAGAAAAAAATTAAAAAATGTCTAATAATGACATACGCATAAATATATATCGCATATTTGGCACTTTGGTTCGAGATTTTTCTAACGATTTAAAAAAAAAAAAGTTTCTTGATGAAAATGCAATTTCATCGCATTTCGCGCACTCGTTCGTCGCCTCGAAATTCTCCTCGAAAGGCTGTTTTACCATTTTATCCACGCGACTTTGCAGAAAGGATATTCATTTCGTTTCGTACACGAACTTGAGAGCGAGTTTCAATATTTACTTGCCCGCCGCGTTTATTTACGTCGGCGCGCGTCCCACTTTCATTCATTTTCCCGCGTCCTGCGGAAAATCTCGACCTACGTTCACGACTCGTCGGTGAAGCCCCTCCTGGAAAATCTCTCCGGCGGAGGCGACTCTAGCGGTCGGCTCAGTCTCGACCTGTCCTCCCGGGGGTTCTCCAGGGAGGGTTACGACGGAGAGAGAAGTTTGGGCGTATACACAGTGGTACACACGCGAAAATCACCCTTCCTTCTCACCCTTCGCGACACAGCCTCGTCCACCACCCTCTCTTATTCTCCGTGTCCCTCCGTCCTTCTCGTTCCCTTTCCGTCTCCGACGCCCTTTTCGTCTCACCTCCGCGATGCGCTCCCACTCGATCGCCCTTAGCGCACCCTTCCACGCTCCTTCTCGCACCCATCCCGTCTCTTTCTCTCTCTCTCTCTCTCTTTCTCCTTCGTGGTCGCTACTCGTCCGTTTCCACCCCCGACCATCGACGTTCCGCGTTTATCGAACCATTGCGCGCGCACGGATAACAGTAACGGGGCGTGCTACGTCTTGGTTGGCCGTAGACGTAGGTGGTGGACGCACGGCCGACCGACGACGACGAGAACGACGGCGGCGACGTCGACGTCGTCGAGGACGAGCGCAGCAGATTGTCAGCGAAACTCGCCGCGCGACCAAGAAGAAGAAAAGTTCTGTCTTCAGTGCCATCAGTCGTTCTCGCTACGTTCTCGAGAAAGCGCGCGCGTTGTGCCACAACATTCGCAGAGTCCGTCGTGTAGAGTCTACATCCACATCACTCGAGGGGATCCTACTTGAGTGCAGCTCCGGAGGTGACCTCGAAGATCGCAGCGATACGCGAAATCGAGAGCGAGTACGAAAAAAAAGAGAAAAACGGAGAGATAGGCAAGGAGAAGCTGGATATCGATACGATTTTGGATTTTGGTGTCGAGTCTCCACAGAGTACCTCTGTACCTCTAGACCTCCGCGCTGGTCCACTTGCGTGACCGAAAGAGTGCGGAAAGAGTGCATTGAGAGTGTTCGGAGAGAGAGAGAAAGAGGGAGAGAAAAAGGAAGTGCAACTCGGGAGGGTGTCGCGAATAGGCACAACACGCGGAGGGTCAAGAATCAGGCTATGAAATAGGGTGACTCGGTGCGTCGCTCCAGTGTTTTCGTTCACCTGGCTCATCCACCCTCCGAGAGGCGGAGGGCGGTAAAGCATCGATCGCTCGCCATTTTGCGCGACGGCCGACATCTTTTGCGCGCATCGACGACATCTTGCCGCGTGACATCTTGAGCGATACGAAAGGTACAGCGGCTGCGGATTTATTACGTCAAGAGACAGGATATTTCTGTGCCCGTTTCGCAAGTACGTCTGGTTGTACGTTCATCGATTGCCGTCAACGACCATCATTATTACTTGCAACGCTCTCCCGTCGCGGAGAGGGTGCGTTATCGCGAAATCTCGCGTAGCTCGGCAGGAAGGGACGAGGTTTGGCGGAGAAAGGGGAAATAAATCCGTGCCCGACGTCGCGGGAGGAAGGAAAAGTAGTGTCCTTCAAGTCGAAGGTAGAAATCAGCAGGCTGGGAGGTCGGTTGAGCGAGGTGGTGGGTCCCGTCGTGGAGGAGGCCATCGAGCCAGGGGATGCGACCCCGCTGACGGGACCCTCGAGGGAGTCCTCGGTTCCTCGAGCACCCCCGCCACCGCCGCAGCGTGTCACCACACCGAGTCCGCCGAGACCGCCGCCCACTACGTCTCAGCATCATCAGAATCCGTGTCACCCGGCCCACAATCCGGGACACCAAAATCCCGGACATCGCAACCCGGGCCACTCGCCCAATCCGGGCAATCCCGGCCACAATCCCGGTAACAACCCCGGTCACCAGACCCACAATCCGGACAATCCCGGACACAATCCGGGCAATCCCGGACACAATCCGGGGAATCCGGGCAATCCCGGTCACAACCCAGGCAATCCCGGCCACAATCCGGGCAATCCCGGACACAATCCGGGCAATCCGGGCAATCCTGGTCACAACCCAGACAATCCCGGTCACAATCCGGGGAATCCCGGCCACAATCCGGGGAATCCCGGCCACAATCCGGGCAATCCCGGCCACAATCCGGGCAATCCCGGCCACAATCCGGGCAATCCCGGTCACAATCCGGGCAACCCGGGTCACAATCCCGGTAATCCAGGCCACAATCCTCAACAGAATCCTACTGGCCAACCGACACAGAATCCCAGCCAACCGACCAGTCCGGGACGAGAGGCCCAGAATCCTCTCCCGGGTCAGAACGTGAGTCGCCAGCCGCAGAACCCGACCCAGCCGCAACAGAGCGGCAGAGATCAGGCCGCGCAGCCGACAAGTCAACAGCCGCAGCAAGCGCAACCACCACAGCAGCCACCGCATCTCGAACACCGTAGCAGCAGTATGGGGACCGTATTGTCGTTCAGTCCACGAGACCGTCGCGGGTCCGTTTATCCGCCGACGGGTCATCCCGCCGACTTTACGCTGAACAACTTCAATTACGAGCAACTCAACAACGCGAAGAATCGCGAGAACAAGAGCAGCGTTGCTACGGTGGCGCCGGCGCCGCCCACGAATCATCCACCGACTAACAACAACTCGTTGCAAAACAACAATATTAATCTCAACAACAACGACAACGCGAGGATCATCTCGGAGAAGAATGCATTGGAGAAGAATCTCAAGAAGCACTCGCTATTCATAAACGCCTTGTCGTGGAAACGGTTCAGCACGACTAATAACAATAAGAAGAAGCTCGACAACAAGAACAAGAACATCTCCTTCAGACAGCCGCTCGATAACATACCTATCGTTGATAAGAATAAAAATATACAGACGCCACAGGTGAGTACTTTTGTGGACGCAACCAACTCTTTCCATTCTGATATCTCTTTTATGAATTGGCATATTTAATAAGTGTGCTATGCGTCAAAGAAAAATAAATAGATAGAATAAATAAATAGAGAAAAATTTTTTTATAATAAAATATATATACAAAGGCTAAATAATAGTAATAATTAATAATAATTAATAATTAATAATAATAAATATTTTTAATAATAATCTTCATGTTTTAATATTTTACAAATTGAATTATACATAAATTTAATTGGATCAAAATATCTATTTATAAGTACAATTTTATTACATTAAATAAAGAATAATAATAAAATATTTGTTAATAATTTAATCTCTCAATTACACTCATTTATTTATGCATAATTAAAAATTGGAATACTCCAAAAAATTGCAGAGATTATCAAGGGGCTTCGATTACATTAAAACCTTTTAAATAATGATTTATTTATTAAAATTTTTATACATAATAATAACGGTAATATTATGTAATAAAAAGAAAAGCGTAAGCGTTACAAGATATTTGTTGGAATACTCCAAAAAATTGCAGAGATTATCAAGGGGCTTCGATTACATTAAAACGTTTTAAATAATGATTTATTTATTAAAATTTTTATACATAATAATAACGGTAATATTATGTAATAAAAAGAAAAGCGTAAGCGTTACAAGATATTGAGGGCTTTTGTTAGAAATAAATGTTAAAAATAAATAAACAATTAGAATCGTAAATTTCTTTGTCGTGTCTAGAGAAATATTGAGAGAAATTTATAGCGTGAGCAATAAAATATACAACAACGTACTTTGACCTCAGACACGATCGAAAGTGCATCGATCGTTTCGATGTTTTCTCTCGCGTGGCACGTTGCAGTTTTTCTCCTTACAAAGTTTCACCCTCTCGCTAACAGTTTCTGGTTCTAGAAACGAGGGTGCTTCCGAGCATTCAATATGATAGTTAACATATATTCAGTCAGTTTTTAGCTCTTTGTAACATTTAATAACGAACGGCCATAAAACATACATAATAAATTCTCTATTAAAATATCTTGTTATTTATGTATTCCATTAAAAGTTGCACGAATGTATTGAAAAATTATCACATTACATACACATGAAATATGTACAGTGTGTGCGTGTTTAATATTAATATTATAAAAATTATTAATATATTATTAACATATTAAATTGCATGTATGATTCACTTATCGAAATTTGATATGCGATATGAAAAACGAAATAAATTTACATCAATTTTAACAAATCCGCCATTTCAACAAATTTACAAGGCACATATTAAACGTAAAATAAAATTGAAAACCTTACCTTAAAAATAATTGTTTCATTGATGTATAAAATTATGAGAACTGTTTATTAAGAGATGATTTTCGTCTGGATTCAATTAGACAAAACCACCGGCGTCAAACAACAATCATACCACGCACAATCCGACGTGTGAGAAACTGGTGCAGAAACCCCTGCCCCCCGGGCCAAGGAAAACCGTCATCCAAGCCTCCACCTCGGAATTGCTCAAGTGCCTCGGCGTCTTCCTGCACAAGAAATGCACCCGTTTAAGAGACTTCCAAGCCGGCGATGCTGTCATGTGGCTTAGGACCGTTGACAGAAATCTCCTGCTTCAAGGCTGGCAGGTGAGTCATAATTTAATATATTTTTATTATTTAATCATCTAATTTGACAGACCGAAAGTTTGTACAAAAAAGATAATTATTATTTATATGAGATCATCTTTGATATGTTTATTTAAGGATTTTGGATATCGTTTCATTTGTAAATAACTTTTTATAGAAAAATATTATATTAAGAATCAGTTAATATACTTTCATATCAGTTAATAATCTTATATTTCTTCTTTCTATAAAAAAAATAAAAACTCGACTGCACATATTTTCATTTACCAGCTAGTTAGCTGTTCCGCGAATATATTCGTCACTAATACAATTATCACGAGCTCCAGTTTGACGTCATTGGGTAATTAAGATGCACCGACAGCATGAGGAGCAATTGACTCTTATTGATTGCACTATGATATTGAAATATAATCATCGAACGCGAGTAAAAATCTTGAGAATGACATTAATAAAGATATGTATTTCGATTGAAAAGAAAAGAATCGAGTAAAGATTGAAATTTGCAGTGATTTTCAAAACTGTCGTTCAAAATGTCATCACGAACACGTACATCTCTGACGTTAAACTCCAAAAATGACAGCTTTGAATTCAAAATGCATGTTACTCCAAACCTATCATTGAGAATAATGGCATGCAAATCTAGGATATTCTGAAAGGCAACCGCGATCCAATTAAAAAATACGAATATTTGTCTCCGATGCGTTAAAAGGTTTCGTTTCCCTTAAGAGACTATCATTACGGACGGGATGATGAGATCCGCACGCGTCACGAAGGAAAGGGCTTCTTCCACTGAATACACGCGGACAGTATCCCGCGGGAATACGCAGTAGCGCATAATAAGAGTCACTTAGGGCATGTTAGTCGCAATATATCACGGGGGGAATTAGGCTATAACTTTTCACGGGAACTTCCATCTGAATGAACTGTCTGTGGTTGACATGCATAAGAGGAGAAGGTACTGAATTTCAATATTGCATTGTGATGATTGAGCTCTTCTGTATAAAATTAAAAGCGCGTGTAAAAATTTTTATTATTTTATTATTATTATATTTTATTATTATTTTTATTATTTTATTATTTTATTATTATTTTTCCTCGATACATCGCTGAGTACAAGATATCCTCTTCTCTAAAAAGAAACTTTTACAAACTAAGTTTCTTTCGAAATTATTTTTCTTTTCTCCTAAAAGGATATAGTCCTAAAAAGGTATAATCGCGATTTCTTTTCAAAGAGAAATAAATTATGTGGATACATGTCAAAATTTCTCTATTCGAGATTTCTTATTTTTTTCTTATTTTTCATCCTTCAATCTTAGTCTTACTTGACAAGTTCCATAGCTTCCAATAAAATAATATTTTTTCCATGAAAAAACGATAAATTATTAATTATGTAGATACATGTCAAAATTTCTCTGTTCGAGATTTTTATTTTTTTCTTATTTTTCGTCCCTCAATCTTAGTCTTACTTGGCAAGTTTCATAGTTTCCAATAAAATGATGTTTTTTCCATAAAAAAACGAATCAATCGAACGAAGTCTACCGTTCGCGGTCTCAGTCGGTGCCAGTTCTTGATTCGATTATGAATTTAACGTTTATGCTAATGAGACTATCGTGCGCACGATTACGCGACCTATGCAAATTGCACGGTCCCTAAGACTCGCCTTCTCTCCGCGTAGAAGCTATCGATCAAACTAAAAATATTTCACTCCGATAGTCAACTGACGTAGATGGCCGCCGACTTAAAAATACTATCAAACTATTAATAATACAATGCAAAAATCTACGTTGTTTATCCACTTTGTGTCTGCGTCTTTATGCACGATATATATTCATTTTTGTCATAAAAGCTCAATTATTTTTGACGAATGTCGTAAATGAAAAATGTAAATGTATCTTTTTACTTTAAAAAATATGTACATAAACATCAATTTTTATTATGTTATTTTTTGAGTTACAATTGAGAGACTTGATCAGAAAAAGAGCATGTGTTTTAAAAATAAAGTCTTCTCAAAATTACAAGAGAATTTCTGTTTGTCAAATGCTATTTTCTCTTTCAAAAGAAGAAAATGTAAAAGCGCAGTTTAAAATTAAAATTTTCTTCCGCGCATATTATTTTTTCACGGAGAAGATTATTTATCTTTTTTTCTTAAATTGAATAATTAAAAAAATTATTTAATTCAATCTTTCTAACAAAACCGCGCAAAAGAATTGATTTTTGTGCTTGTTACATTAATCACGATTGAGTCACGCGAAATGGTAAATTAAATATGTAAAAAGGCACGTTACGTTACAATGAAAATGTGCAAATGCCTAAAACAAACGTTGCACGAGAGGGTTAATTATCTGCCGAGCATATCGGCGGCATTCTTTCACCCACTTTATGACGAAAGTCTATTGACCAACGTGTATCGTGCAACCTTCAACGAACTGTGAAGCCTGATGGGAAATAGCGTGAAACGCTCTTGTAATAATTCCAAACTACTGCGACAACTTCCCTGATTCCCGTGGGTGGACTTTCCTCGTCACACGAGTGACGTTCAGACGCCAATCGTTGCAAACAATCGCTTCTTGTTGACGTCGATTGACGTTTACGTTCGAGTCAGATAAGCTTTTGGAGGAAGAATTTTCGAGCCACTTGAAGTGTTTATCTGACTTGATTTAAAGACGTCGGAATCTAAATTTTGCACTGACAATGAGATAATTTTGTCACCTGATATAAAAACTGATGTGTTTATTATTTTTTTTTCATCACTCTTCTTTTTTTTCTTAAAATGTTTTAAGGATGATTAATTTCCGTCCGTGTCTCTTTGTAATAATTGAAATAAAAATCCCAGCAAACACCAAGTAACATTTATATAACTGTTATTTAGTATTTGCTGGGATAATACTTCATTATAATTTTCTTTTGCAAAATTAATTATTCTACTTTAGAATATGTGAAATGCAAGCATTATTTCACAAATCTATAATACAGGCTTGTTCTAGTTATTTCCGAGAATTTATGGCGCATTTTATCATTCACGACAATTTGCGACGTATTATTGCGACACTCGCGTGTTTCAACCCACTTTGCAGGGAGGCGTTGAAGACGTCCATAATAAAGTGCTTTTGCGTAGACACACTCCCTAGTAACAACCCTGCGCCCACCGACATCGATTTCTCATGTCAATAAATCCACGTGCGAAATCGCTGGAAAAGCGAGCGAGAGAGATAACGGGATGCTCTTGCATTCAATATCTAAAAGAACCCACGTTATCACGGTATGGTCCACTAACATGCAGCATCATTCAATCGGGATTGCTTTTCTTACCATTCGTCCGATTCTTTCCGATATTCTTTTTTTTAAATGAAACATTTTTTTGCAGCAAAAAGATTGAAAATTTAATAAAATAAAAAGAAATAAAAGAAATATAATAATAAAAAAGAAGAATATAAGAAAAAAGAAAGATAATAAAAAAATTATTCCTCATAATTATTTTGATAAGTCGAATATATAATATTTTTATAATATTCGTTTATAAATATTTAAAAAAATATTGAAAAATGTATATAATTTTTCGTTAAATACGTATTAAGTACGTTAAAATATTAATTTTTTATTTAGCCAAATATGATAGCAGAAACGTCGACTCTTTTCTGCGGAATATTTTCGAAATTTTACTCGCGCTATGTTAATACTATGCATATTGATAACCGATAAAATATAAATTGGATAGCAAGCCATAAATGAAACGTTGCGCAAGTAATGGAGAATTAATAATACGATTAATTATTACTTAATGATATTTACGAAACGGTTTTAGCATTTCTAGTTACCTTCTCTAAGGACAGTTTTTCTGTCCTAATCTACAACTAAATTATTCAAACGCACTAAATCGATAAAAATAAAAAAGGGGAAGTCACTAGAAATTATACCCTGACAAATTAGAAAATGAGGCAAATGAAGAAAAAGCGTATTCAAATAACTACTTTTCGAGTTTGCCCGAATATATTTACACGTTATATTTTTGCAACAAAAACATAAAAGCGCGTAATTAGAGAAATATTTAAATCTAAAGAAATCTGAGAATATATTTCAAAAAATGGGCTTAATTTTAATTATTAAAAGAAAGTAAAAAATTAGATCAAAAAATCTCTTATAAAAATAACTGACAGGATAGTGATTAATTATCTCGTCTTCTCGGAATACCGAACAAGTAACACTGTATATATAAATTCACCAAGTATGTGTAAAAGTCGATAACCACTAGACATTTCCATGAATACAATACAACTGTACAGAGAGCTATAGATAAAGCTATATGTTATTGCTACTTATACGTAATCAACATGGTAGCTATTCGTGCGTGTATTGGGTCTCCTTCGTCGAGTGCATCGTGTAGATAAATATATATGTATACATAATATATGTACATAGATATACGTACGAGAGGATGGTTTTGCTGTCGATGCATCCCTTATAATGATCGCTATCGAAGCACGTTGATTTTCAGCCTCAAATCCCTCATCTACACTTCACCCTTTTGACTCTACTCCAGTTCCGACCCTAAAATAAATCTTCAGTCTTGATCCTACTCGGGACGTTGACCCATGTTTAAACAGGCATCTCTCTCTTACAATAAAAATTTATATTAAGGAAGCATAGAATATACATATTATTCTATTTTTCTTGCGATACATGACATATATTTTATTTTTGATAGAAATATTTTCATGTTTCTTTAATATTGTACTCATTTTTATCTTATTAACACAGACGCATGGCATTAATTTATAAAACTGACATCTTTATCAGTTAAAATATAAGTCGTAAAAGAAGATTAAGTAATATAAATAATTTTTTTTAAATTAAGGATGAACTTCTTCTTTAGATCCTCGTTCTTATTATTATTAATAGAAAATTATGCATAAATTTTGTGCTACATTATTAATATTGAGAATTTGCATCCGCAAAATAAATACTGCTGAATGGTAGAAAGGCTAAAGTTGCATCAACTTTATCTTACGCTGTGGTAAATTCAACGAGGATTCGATTGATAAGACAAGTGAGAAAGGTGTGCAACAATGTGCAATAAGGGAGAAAACCGCACAAGGGACGAAGGGTCGTATGCAGCGCAAACGTTGCGCAGAAGCAGCAGACGGCAACGTCGCAAGAATACCCTATAGGGACGTTGCGGAAAAATGCGAGGGTTCGTAAGAGGGACGTTCACCCTTCGATCTTAATTATGACAGGGAGACGCTTTTTCTTCTCCGGAAAGATATTCTTTAACTCCTAGATTTTTTCGCTCTAAATAAGAAAGACATTCTCTAGCTCCAAGATTTTTCTTGCTCTAAATCTATAATCACGCACAGAAAAAAAATAAGTGTCAAATCGAAACTTATATATTTAAACTATAACGCGTTCATTGTTTCGTATATACGCAGCAATTTATAATCTTCTTAGAATTTAATAATTTTAAATTTCAACAATATTAAAGTCTTATTTTAATATTGTAATTGTCACCTCAAGAATATGTAATTATTTAATTCTCCTTTAAGAAAATTATAATCTTTGATTTAAAAATGTTATTTTCCATTGTTTCTTTTCCATTCAAGAAAATTAAATCTTAAATCATAAGAATATATTTGCGCATATTTTTCTTGATTGAACTATATAAAATGGCTTCATTCAAGTAAGCAATTATTCAAGCAATTATATTTTTCGTTAATTAACGCAATATAATCTCATTTCAAGATTTACATGTTAAAACTAAATATATTTTCAAACAAAAATATCCTTTTTTTCTGTGCGCATGAAAAAGCGTATATGCCTCGAGAGGTGTCTTTTTAAATTAGTTCGAAAAGTAAAAAAAAAAATTCTTAATAGTTAGGAATTTGACTCAAATCAATAAAAAATTCAATCAAAATTGAATAATAATTTTGATTTTAAAAAATCCTTGTATTTTAAGAAAATAATATAGTTAGCAATCTTATAAAACTTCTATTAAAATTTTAGATCATGAAATGAAAAAATGAACCTTTTTACCAATTTTTCTTCAATTGACAGCGCTGATTGATAAGCTTAATGACATAATTCAATACTAATGATCTGCGACAAGCTTGACGTAAATGGGATAATTAGACGTCTTGAATAATTTTCCCTGAAACACATTCTAATATCTTTTTCTCTCTCTTTCTCACAGCTACTCATAAATTCACCCACCGTCTAATCCGATATATATTTATAGAAGGATAAGATAGTGGAGGATGAGATAGAGAAAGATAAAATGAGGAAAAGAAGATAGAGAAGAATAAAATAAATAATGTGGATTATGTAGAAAAATATATATTGTATGATATAAAAATATTTAAAAGAAAGGTATCAAACTCGAAATATAAAATTAACAAATTATTAAAAATATTTAAATGTTGTAAAAGTGCGATAGTATATTCTACTTTTTGCACAAATATTTATTCATGAAATATTTACCATAAAGCTTACGTTAAAACAAATCTAGTCGCTCGCGTTTCGGAATATCCTGCACGTGCTTAAATCTAATTTCTCAAGTATAAAGCGCGCAGAGTTGATCCCGGGTGCATTTTCTGAAAACCGCGCGTGTATGACATGCACGTGTAAAAGACAAATTCGTGACCGTGTATGAGAAGGGGAGATAAATGTCGCTTACAATTAGTACATGCTGTGATAAAATCAAATCCATTTCTATGAAAGCACAGGAATCAACACTATTTTTATGATATATGCGCGCATGTAATTAAATCATTTTATGACATTTTGATAACTTTCTTTTGACATTATCTCGTAATTAAATTGAAAGAACTTTTCTGAAGAAATAGACACGATTAATTATATAATAATTATATAACAATCAATTTTGCTATCTTTATATGATTTACATATTCCAAATATTTTAAGTATTTTTCTAATATTGTTGTCAAGAGTAACCTTGTTTATGATTTAAGTCTATCTGATATTCATAATCAAATATTTATTTGATTCAATTCCTTATCACAATGTTATAATTGGAAAAAATTTTTTTATTAGAACTAGAAGAAGAATCTTACAAGGAATATAAATATGATTTTAAGTTTGATCCTAAGTAAACGAGATTATGAATATAAATATGATTTTAAAATCTGATCCTAAATAAACATCATTGACATCAGTGACACGCCCTATCAATATCCGACAGATGGATGATTTTAGATCCAATAATCTGAATATAGAATTACATAGATTTGCGAATGCTCTGAATAATAATTCCTTTAAATTTACAATAATTAATCCCAGAACTTTTCTTGACATCAGTCTTAATTAAATAACTTCGTGGCTTCGTAACTTCTCTTAAAAGCGAGTAATTACTAATTTGAAATATTTATGAAGAAGTAGCTCTCACAATATTAATTTTATAATTATCATATATATGTATTATTCTTAAAATATTTAATATTAAAAAAAATTAATTCTTATTTGAAATATATACATTTTGTGGATAAATGTTATTTAAAAATATAAAATATATATATCTATGTTTATATATATATATATATATATATATATGTTTTTTCTGACCTATAAATAATTAAGATATTTAATAAGGGAAATAATTAAAAAGAAAATTTATTTAAAACTTATTTAAAAATTTATTTAAAGTTCTGTACTCTCTCTCTAAATATATTTATTCTTTATATCATTGCAATATCATCTAATATTGCTAGTTCCATTGGAATGTCAACAAAGCACATTTTAAATAGCAGTGGACGAGTCTATTCGCTGATCGGTTTCGTCTGAACGTTAAACAAGATCAAATCGGACCGCAATGTTAAAAATCCAGTTAAAAAGAGACCATATAAATGCGATTGAAAATTCCATTCTTGTCACGTTTCTCTCGCACGACACGTGTATCGTTCATCACATGGCATTTAATCTTAATTAATCATCTCCGGAGATGATCGAAAAATAATCGCCCAATATTTAAACGTATATCTTTGCAAAATGTACATTTGAGAAACCAACTTGGTCTCAATACGCTTCTGCATTTTATAGAATTCCCTAAAAGGGAATATTTATCGATTTGCAATACATTTTCTCTCTCTCTCTCTCTCTCTCTCTCTCTCTCTCTCTCTTTCGGATATAACTCATTAATTTGCATAAATTAATTATGTGGTGGCAGTTCAAGAGCGCATGATTCATGTGGGTCCTCCTCACAAAGCTTCTCATCAGGGACATCTTCCTGAAGCAGCTAAACGTCAGATTGTAATTGCGGCTGTGAGGGCGTTTCACTCCGAATGCGCCACTAATTGGTCCAAATTGGCACACTCTCGCCATCGTAGAATCGTTATCCGCGCAGTCTGGGAAATTTAATTAAAAGATTTAGGTCCATACACAAGCGAGAGCTCTCGTTCTACAAGCGAGTAGGGCAAACCGCTCGCTCCTGGGCGAATATCGATCGACTCAGAGATTGTATATACGTTCACACTGGGTATATATATATATATATATATATATCGAGACCATTCCCTCTTCTAATTTTCGGTTGCACCGTGCCCTCTCGAGCGCCATGATACCTGATCGTTGACCGAAGCACGTGGAGCACCCTGATGAATCGCGCAAATCATGCGACAGCAAAAGCCTTGTACTAAGGTTTTCATGAAATAATAATGACAGAGGGCTATAGAAAGATCGCGCTCTATATATTTTTTCGCTTTAAGATTCCTTGATCAACTCTGTTTTGATATTTTTATAGCGAAAAAAGAGCGGATTGAAATATTAGAATCTAAAAATAAAATTCAATATATGTAATTTTGATTGAATTAACTTTCATTAATTTAATCCGAGTGATTCGAATTTAATCGAATTGTCCGCAACAAAATTTTTCATTATATGATATATGTATAATACGCGTCGTTTTTAATATAATATAATCTTAATATAATATAATCTTTCTTTTCTTACATGTAACAATGAAAATAAATAATTCCATTTGCATTAAGAAAATTATATTAATAAAATGATTTGTAGATATTATGTGATGGATCGAAAAAGCCAAGTGTGGAGGAAATAAGAGACTCTAGAATAAATTCTTTATTTATTATTTATTTATTATTTATTTATTATTTATTTTTTTATAAAATGCAAGTATTTTATGTGTGTGACCTAATATAATTTTGCGTTTATTATGTTCGCTCACGCGATACCTTAAGTCTATAGACGAGGTTTTACTTTGTTAGATTGTAGACATAAAAACATATCTCTGTCGACAGATGCTATCTATGAATAATTTTTCTCGATAATGTCACGCGATTCTGATTACTGCAATGTACCCTATTCGCTCAGACCATCGATAGTTCGTTCACCATTTTAACTCCGAAGAAATCTAGAAGCACGGTCTTTCTAGAATATCCTTCCTACAAATTTTCAATAGCTTCTACACAGAATGGTAGACTTTAAAAAAAACATTAAATAACAGTTATATAACTGTTAGTTATAATTTCCCTCTCAACAATATAACTGTTACATGTTATGCAACAGTTATATAACATGTAACAGTTGTATTGTTGGATGAGAAATTACAATTAACAATTATATGAACGTTACTTGGTGTTTGCTGGGTTACTACTCTCGATTAATCACGACTAGTCGATGCAATAATAATAAATCATACGGAAGCTTATCGAACAAAATAGATCCAAGTATTTCGTGATTTAAATTTAAAATTATTCCAACTTACATTATTTATCTCACAATCTCTCTTCAAATCATCTAAATTTACTTCTTTAGGAATAATTCAGATTAAAAGTTGTATTGTTGGATGGAAAATTACAACTAACAATTATATGAACGTTACTTGGTGTTTGCTGGGTTACTACCCTCGATTAATCACGACTAGTTGATGCAATAATAATAAATCATACGGAAGCTTATCGAACAAAGTAGATCCAAGTATTTCGTGATTTAAATTTAAAATTATTCCAACTCGCATTATTTATCTCACACTCTCTCTTCAAGTCATCTAAATCTACTTCTTCAGGAATAATTCAGATTAAAACTTGTATTGTTGGATGGGAAATTACAATTAACAATTATATGAACGTTACTTGGTGTTTGCTGGGTTATTATTCTCGATTAATCACGACTAGTCGATGCAATAATAATAAATTATACGGAGGCTTATCGAACGAAGTAGATCCAAGTATTTCGTGATTTAAATTTAAAATTATTCCAACTCGCATTATTTATCTTACACTCTCTCTTCAAGTCATCTCAATCTTCTTCAGGAATAATTCAGATTAAAACTTGTATTGTTGGATGGGAAATTACAATTAACAATTATATGAACGTTACTTGGTGTTTGCTGAGTTATTATTCTCGATTAATCACGACTAGTCGATGCAATAATAATAAATCATACGGAAGCTTATCGAACGAAGTAGATCCAAGTATTTTGATTTAAATTTAAAATTATTTCAACTCGCATTATTTATCTCACACTCTCTCTTCAAGTCATCTAAATCTACTTCTTCGGGAATAATTCAGATTAAAAGTTTAAAAAACTCAACAAAGTGGCCAACTCTCGATAAAATGCGATGCGATGAAGCTTCGCAGTAGTTAGATTTCTCGCAATTTCTGGAGTCCCTGTGAGAAAATCTCGTTGAAGAGGCAGCGTTTCATCCCTTTTTCTTTCCGCTGCATTGTGCAACGTATGCTGCTCCGATTATTTCTGCGCGAGGAGGATATCATCATCATCATCATCATCATCATCATCATCATCATCATTATCATCGTCGTTGCAATGTCGACGGCCCTGTCGGCTCGTACGACACGATGAAAGAGATAGAGAGAGAGTCCGGGGATGTGCATTCTGGCGTGTGAGCAAATCGCAAGCGTGAGTGCGCGCGGCGTAATGTGCATTAAGCGACCCGGCTAACGAGGAACGGCCAGCGCATGCAGGGCAACAAAAAAAAACCAGGGTTGTGCCGATCGTGTCGCGAGGAGCGCGGGGGTGCGCGAACCCCGTATCGGGGGCATCGATCCTCCCGGGTCACCAGCGTGCGGCCTCGCCTGGTGCACCCACATGTCTCTCACGAACTCTCCTACTCCGCTCCTTACATCGCGAGGATACCATACTCGTGCGTGTCCTTTTTTTCTCTTTCTCTCTCTTTCTCTCTGTCTCTCTTCCTTCCTCCCTCGCAAACGGAGCATTCGTTATTTCCGGATGAATGCGCGATTAACTCGTCGTGATATTTCTCACGATTATCTCTGTGCTTACGGAGCGAGTATTGTTTACTTGTACTAGGTGTAACGCTATAGTTGGGTGCACTTTGCGCGTTACATTTGAAAATTAGGTCGAATCGATGCTTCTGCGCTTTCAGGCTAATGCATTAGTATCGGGATCATTTATGATACGCGATACAATTTGCCTGGTAATTGAAATAGGCAAGCTATTTATTACTTGAACTGTAAAACTGTTAATGTGAATTAAATCAATTGAAATGGAAAACTTGCGATACTAAACAATTGAATCGTAAGAACTTGTTAACATGGATTAAACTAGAGATTGATTTAATTCTTTGTATATAATATGATTATTGTTTGAAAAGTCATCGCCTTTGTCGAGTTTTAGTGAATTTTTAAATTTATTGGACTTCATAAAATATATGATAAAACCAGAGATAATAAAAAAATCTTCCTTTATACAATATTTGCGCATTTTCTTGATAAAAGATGTGTATTCTTTTCCCTCAAATGGATTTATTTACTTAATGAGGCATGTGATAAATTTTTCAATAAACTTTTTTTAATGTATAGGAGGGATATTAAAAAGAACAGTGTTTATTTGCGTATTCGCGAAATATAAATGATGTACAAAAATTTGCAAATTTGCTATGCGCAATTAATAAAAATTAATAATTGCAATTGTGTGGTACTATAAACATATCTAATTGCACACTTTTTTATATATTTCATGGCTAATGGAGATCTTATTAAGTATAAATAGACTCCTATTTATACGACATATTCTCCTTATATGTGTATCCGCACTAATTAACATCTGTGTGACTATAATTGTATTCAAAGCGCTTGCGTCCAATATACCTACATATATCTATATTGACATACATGTGCCTATTATGACGTTATACTTTAAGATAGACGTATATAACAGATAGTATGCAATTAGTAACAAGAACAGAATTAAAAATGTAAATTTATACATGTCAATGGTAATAATAATTAGAAATAAAAATGATATGAATTTTTTTCGATATGTATCTCTCTGAAATGAGCAATTTCAATATAATAAATTTTAACATACAAAATACTTGAAAGTACCTTTTTATTTTTATAACTAAAAATTGTTATGAATTTTATATTGTTAATATTTTCAGTCATAAAAAGAAAAATATTTATAGATATAAATCATATTTTCTTATTATATTTATGAAGATGCAACAAAGATGCATAATTATTTCGATGATCAAACGATACAATTAAAAAAAATATATAAATCACATACATACACAACATACATAATGTAAAATAAAATAACGAAGAAAATTATTTCAAAGATCAGACGATATAATTAAAAAATATATAAATCACATACATACACAACATACATAATGTAAAATAAAATCAACAAAAATAAATTAAAAATAATTAAATGAGAAATAAATTAATATAAAATTGTAGACCACAGCATAATACGTTTTAGCTAATCTATTATTAATTAGATAACTCCTACACCATCTCGGATAAAAGTTAGCAATAGATGTATGTTTTAATTGCACACTTATCTTTTGTTTCGCAGGATGTGCCCTTTATAAACCCTGCCAATGTAGTGTTCGTGTACATGTTGGTGAAAGAGCTCGTCGACGGAGACGAGGCATCCGAGAAAGAACTCCAGGCGACAGTGTTGACATGTCTTTATCTGAGCTACAGTTATATGGGTAACGAGATCAGTTATCCGCTGAAACCGTTCCTCGTTGAGGACAGCAAGGATAAATTCTGGGACCGATGTCTCTTGATCGTCAACCGACTTAGCTCCGAAATGTTGCGAATCAACAGCGAGCCCGGATTCTTCACTGAGATCTTCAGCGAACTGAAGGTACGTTCGACTATTAAATTCTTATTCATAAAATCAAGATACTCTTCATTTATACATCAAGTATCGAAATAAATCTCGTCGATGATTTAAGTATCACATATATTTCTTATTATTCAATTTATTAATTTATTGTAACGCGCATATATATATGTATATATATAATACATAAGAAAATTTTTATTTGAAAAAATTATTCAACTTCATTAAAAATTATTAATTTGTAAATCATTTATAGCTTAAAGTAATTAAAATAAATATTTTTGTTTTATATTGCCTTCAATTCATTTGAATTAGTAGTACAAATGAGTCACAGAAGTTACAAATTAGTAACCTAATTAAATAACTAATAAATTATTAAAGTCAATTTTTGAAGTAAAGAGTTTTTCGCAAAAATCAAATAAATAAATATATTTACTTATTTTTTTGTTGTATTCAGTATGCAAAATATGTATTTATAATATGTATCTATAAATACAAAATCTACTTTTCAAGCAATAAAATAAGAGCTCATTCATTCCAACCCTAATTTGTGAATTCGAATAGGCCTGCGGTTCCAGCGAACGTGGAAGTCTGACTGGCAGCGGCCTCGAACGGAGCCTCGTCGTCTCCGGAGTCGCGGTACCCACCAAGGCAGCTTGACGGAGCTACACACACCTGCTGGTGCGCATCGCCAGGCACGGCTGCGACGTCACGACGCTCTGACGATGGCCGTCGCGACGACGTGGAGCCGCTCTCGCAGCTTGACCCCACGGCATCGACCTCGACTTCGACCCCGACGTTGCCCCGCCAGCAGCAGCAGCAGCCGCGTACTAGTCGCGCCGACGACTTATTTTGTCCGTCGTGCGGCCGACGACGGCGCGAGGAGATCTCATGGATGATCGAGGACCTGGACGCCATCGAGCCGGCGCCGCTGGAGTCGCAGAGGACGCCGACGAGGCTCTGCAGCTGCGAGGAGGTCGACGTCACCAGTCGTCAAGAGCGCGGTTTTCTGTGGAAGTTTCGTAGCACCGAGGTGAAATGGGGCACCAGCAGTTTTCTATCGCCCGACGAAGCGATCTTGGATCTGAGGAGGCGTACCAGCGAGACTACAGAGTTTCGCTGGGAGCTTCATACCTCGAGCACCGATCTGGATCTCGCTAGAAAGATAAAGTGCAGCTGTCACAGCCTGACCCCGGAGATAAAGAAGCCGGAGGGAACGCAACGCGGCGATCTCAGGAAACACCACAGTGCGGAAACGGACAAATGGTCGGTCAGACCGGAGAATCTACTGATGCCGATGCACGACCTAAGAAAGCACAGTAGCGATGATACGAGATTCGCGAGAGATGCAAAGTGGTTACAGGTGCCGGATGTCATGCCCAATCCGAAGCCCAGATGCACTTGTCCCAAAGTAAAGGCTCCGCCACCGGCGTCACCTGTGGAACAGAAAGTGCCGATGAAGGAACCGGAGAAACCAGTGCAGAAGGAAGAGAAGAAATTGTACTATTCCAAGTCTTTGGCACCCGACGAGTCGGCCGTGCTGTGGGAGAAGCCGGAGATGAAGAGGCAAGTGAGCGAGGATCCGAGAGCCATCAGGAAGGAAAAATCGAGAGATCGACCAAAGCTGGAGCGCTCCGCTCAAGTGAGAAGCGAGAGTTCCAGAAGATGGGGTTTCAAGGATAAGGACAAGGACAAGGAAAAGGAAAAGGAAAAGGAGAAGATTATCAGTCCGGCAGAGAGCAAGAAGCCATTACGAGCAAGATGGGCGATGAAACCGCACGTCTCTCTGCCTGCCGAGAAGAAGGCATCCAAGTGGTACAGGAGCCAAGACGAGACGAAGAGCAAGAGCCTGCGCGAGCGGCCCAAGTACAGCATACGTAGAAGCATGTCTCCGGAACCGGATCCACGGCAAATGAGCAAACTGGAGAACAGGGTCGTGCGGCGCCTGATCTCACCGGAGATCAGCATCACGAGCACCAAGTGGGCGCCCTACGAGGATTCGTCGCCGTTACCGACTATCGGGATGAAAAAGCGCGAGCAGAAGCACATCAGCGATATCAAGTGGACACCGTACGACGAGTCGCCGAGCGATATCCCGATCGAGGTGATCGACGACAAGAAATGGTCGCCCTTCCACAATGTTACTCCCACACATTGTCCGCCGGAATCAGGGACGCCGCCCAAGAGCGACGACGAGGAATTCCGCCAGCGGATTCTTAATCAGATCGCGCCGTTCCCGCTCTACCAGGGTGGCTGGAAGGACGAGTCGCCGGAAAAGACGCCGCCGAAGGTCACCACCCCCGAAGAGATAGGGACACCAGTCTGGTCGCCGATGGTCCCCGCCACACCTACCGGCAAACGGAAGAGCATCGCGCAGCCGGTGGATCAATCTCCAGAGTACTCGCCAACGGCACGCAGATCCAGTAAGCCCCGGCTCGTTCGCAAAGGTGCGTTTAGAGCGAAAACGTCGATGCCCTCTACCAATCCGCTGGAAGACAGACTACCCCAAGCCGGGCCTCCGCCGAAGATTACACCGCCACCGACGGTGATGGTGCGCGCCGCTAGCGAGGACTCGAAACGGCAGAGGCCCCTGCTGACTAGGTCCAAAGCCCTATTGGAGGTGCCGCACATAGACGCTACGAAGAGATCGTTGAGCGAGGAGGGACCGCGCGTACGTCCTCGCGAGCGTCCTAAAGCACCCACGAGAACCCGCAGCGAGGAAGTGTCCAAATACGATGATCCTTGGTTCAGATCCGAATCGCCTGAGATGCGCGAGTACGTCACGACCGTGTGACCGTAGCTTCCAGGAACCTTTGCCGATGGCGATGGTTTCCACATTTCGTAATCGACGCTTACCAAAGGCAGCTCAGCATCGTGCGAGATATTGCACGTAAACGGAGATCGTATTGTACAGCTTATGTGAGAGGAATTATTATTTTCTAATACACTCATATTATTATCGTGGTTTTATAAAGTTGCCGAATAAAAAAAAAAAATGAGAAACAAAATCGAAGTGAAATAGAACGAGGTGAGGATCGTTCGGAGAGAAGCTATTCGGAAAGGGAGGCGTCCAAAGGAATACGCTTGACTGTTCCCTCGCAAGGGCCTCACGAAGAGTACGCATCTTCGAAACCACCTAAAAAAAGACGAGACGGCGGGCCAGAGGACGAAGACGAACGAGGGGCTCGAACGACGAAGGGCAAGAAGAAAAAGTTTCTAATACGCGATCGTCCGCACGATGGACGCTGAAAACTTCGTTGGCCTACACGAAGACAATGGAAAATATCGAGGAGAAAGGGAGAGGAAGCTGAACAAAAATCACATCGACGAATCGACGATCATTCTCGAGGGGAGAAGGAGGAGCTGGAGAAACCGGACGGGAGTCGAGGGGGTCAAGGGACTGACTTATTATTTAAATAGCATAATATACATGTGAGTTTTCTCGTCGCGCTCGAGGAGAGGTATTTCTCCTCTCGTGCGCGACGCCTGAATGTTCTCAGCTCAAGACGAAACGTACGATCGTGCTCGCGACCGGGCAGACGTCTACAAACTTTAGGGTGCAATAAATCACGAGGGGGAGGAGGAAGGGGAAAGAAGCGGAAGAATTTGGTGCATCGCCCGGTGCGCGAAACGACGGTTCAATGTAGCGCGTTGATTGAATAGCTCTAACGTAATTAGTACTTAATACTAACGATTAAAATATCGACTAGGGATAATAACGAGGAGATATGAGTCTGTAGCGACTAAAAAGAGATAGATGTGTCCGATCGAAATCAAGCGTGATCCGGGATGGACGCGCGATGGAGACGCTAAGTATAATTGGTGTATGCTGCGTACACATATACATATTAAATGTAAAACATTTGTAACGTTCGCGAGCAACAAGTATACAAGAGAGGTGAGGTAAGACGGAAGTACAAGAACAAGAGGAAGAGGAAAAGGCAAGAGGAAGAGAGCGAGAGGGGAAGAAAGGAGATGCGCGTTCCGAGCGCATCGCGATCAAAGTGATCGACTTGCCTCGTTCCAGGGGTAAATCCGATTCCGAGCTGGGTTCGCTCTCGATCGAGAGCCCTCTCCCATTTCCGCAGCTCGACGAGGTTACGACTCTCTTTGTTATTCGTTCTTACCTTCTTTTCCGTTTCTCTTTATATACATGATATCAGCGAAGAGGAGTCGTCGAACGAGCGACTGATCGATTTTGTTCGTATGGACGACAATCTAGCGAATAGAGGACAAATTGGGAACGCGTACTCTAATGTATGTGTCCCGTGTGTGCCGGTGTGTGCAATATTAATTAAGGACGTCGGCGGACAACCGCGAATAAATGGGGTACTAAGATGGGGTAGACAGCCGACAGATTAGGTATCCATAGGGATGATCGGCTTGCGCGCAACTCAGTCATTTCTCCCTTCATCTTTCGGTGTTGCCGGTGTTTTTCCTCTTTTCTTTTTTCTTTTTTCTCGACTCGCCACGTCGCCGTTCGCGTTTCTTTGCCCTCCCCGGGGGTTGATGCCTCTCCCCTATAAGCACACAATATTCCTAGGATAATGTATAAATATTATTAACTGTTAATAATATTTATATAATATTTTAGGAATATTGCGTCTTATAGGATCCCTCGTGATCTTTTTATATCGCGCGTGTGTTTCGAGAGGACTCGGCTCGTAATCACCGCGTAAGGGTTGTTTTCTCTGCTTAGGTGCCATCCGTTAAGCCAGGTGTACGTTAACGAGGCGACAAACACTTAAGAAGAATGTTAATTACACTTGAGCTGATCAGTTGGCGATTATCCCTGGCTGAAACACGCCCTGTCTTTTTCTTTTATCGGCCAATACATCCGATCTCTTGTCGCGCGAATTTAGCCCACCCTTAGAACGCAATTAGGGCATGCTTTTTTATTTTTTTTTATTTTTTTTAGGATAACACCGTTATTAATTAACGCTGCGGTGTAAATCGCTCATCCGATAAGTGTGCGGAGTTTCGAGTATCTTTTTCTTCTCTCTCTCTCTCTTTCTCTCTCTCTCTTTCTTTCTTTAAAAGCTCCCTTTCGTTTTCTTCTATTTTCATCGATTTCTATAATCAAAGCACCGATCGATGAACGATTAGTGATATTACGACTAGCGATAGAAGTTAACTTGGGTATCCGTAGTGAAGTATATCCGAAGAGGCGAGAAGGGAGGCCGTTACATTCGTTTGCATCTGCATTTCGTTCGCATTTCCTTTCGAGTGTCACATGGTCGAGCGACGATCATCGACGAACCTGGATGTGCGTGTTTTCTCAATAAATGTAAAGAAGGGAAGAAGAAGGGAAGATTTCTCTCGCGTCGAGCACGATAACACCCAGCAAACGCCAACATTTATGTAATTGTTAGTTGTAATTTCTCGCTCAATATAACTGTTACATGTTATATAACAGTTACATAACAGGTATGTGTACATGTATGTTACATAACAGTTATATTGTTGAATGGGAAATTATAAATAAACAGTTATATAACTGTTATTTGGTGTTTGCTGAAGAACGACGATATCTCGCGATATTTATCCAATCCGACACGGGAAATTGGAATTTTGTAGAGAGAGGACGCACAGGGAGGAAGGGAGTTGTCAAAAGCGAAAGAGGAAACGCGATGCATTCGAACGAACGCGCAAAGATTCCCGCTCACGGATCAGCGAGAATTATTATTACATACACACACATACATTACATACATGCATTATGCGCTACATAGCCATTTCTCTACGAGAATTACATATGCATATACAGCATCTGTCAAAAGTATTGCATCGCTCCCCTGCAAAAAATATAGAAGACGCAGGTAAATGAATATTTTTTTCCTTAACTGATGTTCTTCTCGTGTTTATAAAATTATTTAAGCGCAAGATAATAGTAAAATATAATTAAATGAATAAAATATATAATTTGATAATATTTCTGTTTTTGTGTTGACGAAAGTAACCCTTTCTATTTCCACAAGTGATGAAATATTTTTGACTGGTACTGTACCGTATGTATATATTTATATACATATATACATACATAAAAATATAGTTTTCTCCCTTGTAGTACGTACGTACACATAGCAGTTTATTACGGCGCGCGCGTACCATTGTATAATATTATATATAGCGTAAAAAAAAAAAATAATAAACGCGCGCGCGAGACTGCATCCGAGGAAGCGTTCGATGCACCATCGTTCAAGGGCCCGGATGACTTTTGGGCATCATCAGATGGAGTGATACTCGTGTGACTGTCGTTCAAATGGTATAAAAATTGCGAGATGACTCTCTAGAGTTCACGTCTTGTGTGCGAGGACGCTATTACAGTATAAAAACAAAATTGTGTATCCGTGCTGCCATTAGCGTTAAAGCGGGAAACGGAAGTATGCGATGACGTACATGGGGACAAGCCAAAGTATATAGTTAAAAGTACACGAATTTATGTCCACGAAGAGACGACACACTTATATACGTATAGAGAGAAAGGGAGGGAGAGAGAGAGAGAGAGAAAGAGTGGGTGTATGTATGTGTGTGTGTGTGTGTGAGAACACGAGAGAAAGGGAGAGAGAGAATGAGGTACACACAAGCGCACGCATACTCGCATATACCTTACGCGCTTAGTTGCGTAAATCCGTGTATACATAAAGAAAATGGAGCGAATAAGAGAGAAAGAGAGAGCGAGAGAGAGAGAGAGATTTTACAAATATTTTTTTTTCTTGTTTCGACAGTAAGCAATAGAGAGGGGGAATAATAAAGGATTCGATTGATTAAATTGCGACTTTTGTATCCACGCAATGTATCACACGATATTTTCTATCGAGGATTCTATTTTTCAAACACAGCCTCCTTTTTGCGGTCCCGCGAAGCGGTCTAGGACAAAACGAAGAATTAAACGAGGATAGAATATTTGTTACTGTCGAAAAAAAAAGCGATAGAACGAATTAAATAATTAATCGGACAGCCACCCTGTTGACCCTTGTGTACGCTCGTTTATATTTTCCTTAAGCTTATATACGGAGTTTCGCGATTAAGTAATCAATATCACACAATCGACAAGCATTCTAATCCAGGAGTGATGAATTCCGTTTCCGCGGCAAGTGAATAAGTTTAAGGGACCTTCGTGTTGAATAATTAGCAATCTCTCATCCTGTGTATCGTATAATCAAGAGACATTCATGCGACCGTTCGTCATGAGCAGTACGTATGTAAAATATTTTAGCGGTATAAAGGACACACACACACAAACAAGGAAACCTATAAAGACGAATCATAGGAGCGGTTTTCGTAGAGCATGTATTATACATTGTATTGCGAATAATGCGTAAATAATCGAATTTGTTGTCTTGAGTTTCCGAAACTGTTGTTACGTTTTGCGCTTATTAGTAACTAATTCCACTTCTTCTTCGACGCGAACGATACTATTATCATCATTATTATTATTACATATTATTATCATTATATTTATTACGATTGTATTGTAAGTATACGCTATAATTAACTACTCAAATATTACATTGTGATAACGTGAGACTCGTTTCTAGCTCGGCTCTTCTAGTCACGTTAAGTATTCTATCAGATACTCAGTCCGATACCTCTCCCCTTCCCCTCCCCCCTTCGCCCACCCCCCTCAACGCTACGCCCCTTCAACCCTACCGCCCCTGTCCCGGAATCTCTTTCCCCTGCAAACCCTCTGTCACACCGACTGTAATAATGATCTGTCAAGCGATACGACGCGTTGCGGGATACGTAGATCTCGCGTATATAGAAAAAGGCGCATCCTCTTGTGCAACACAAATACAGTATACAATCCGTAAATATGAGGTCAATGTTGATTTGTTTAAATAAATGTAAGTTTGAAAACCCACCGTTGCAATTTCATTTGCGCGTTTGCGCGCGCGCGCGCACAATTCGCATAAGGCGAAAAAATTATGCAAAAAAAAAATATATATATATACTTTTTTTTTATTTTATATATATATATATATACCTAGAAAACACCAAGTATATTTATATAATTGTTAGTTGTAATTTCCAACTCAACAATATAACTGTTACTGCATGTCATGTAACTGTTACACAACAGTTATATTGTTGAGTAGAAATTACAACTAACAATTATATAAATGTTATTTGGTGTTTGCTGGATATATTTACAGAGTGTCCCAGTTATCTTTCGTCATCTTTCAAAGACAGATTCCTGGGATCATTTGAAGACGATTTTTCCTCAGCGAAAATGTCAATAAAGGCCATCATTTTTTGCATGTTTCCGATTTTTGTCATCATATATTTTTGCAATTAAGTCTTAAATTAAAACTCAACTAAAGTAAACTCTATTTAAAATTAATCAAAGAATGTGGTTTTGTTAATATTTTATTTCTACAAAGCTTAGTTTACGAAAAACCCCTTATTTCCAATCATTTATAATTCGAAAATTATTAGTGCCTCGACATTTTCGTTGAAGAAAAATCATCTTTAGATGATCCCAGAAATCTGTCTTTGAAAGATGACGGAAAATAACTGGGACACCCTGTACATATATATATATATATATATATAATTTTATATATATATAGTATATATGTATATATATATATATATATTACATATATTATATTTATATATATATGTATATATATATATATATTAATATAATATATATATATATATATATATATTATATTAATGCTATATTAATTTAATAATTACTGTCTTTTCGCATCCTGACATTTAATTCATAATATTTTACATAGTTTACATGCTTAAAATGCGTAAAATCTGTGTAGACAATTTATGTAATTTTAAAATGACACAAAAAATCCTGTATGTAACACATACAATCACATCGCTTGCATTATATTGGAAATGTGTATAAAATAACGCAACAGGCGCGATAAAGAAGAGAGTTGAAATTTCCTCTTTTTTTTGTCAAATCGTTAATTAAATTAGGATTTTTTTTACATTCGCAAACTCAAGATACTTACATTTCTGTCGATATATTTATCTGGCCGCTGTAATGTGTAAAAACTTGCGGGAAACTCTTTGTTAGTAAAAACACGCACAATCTTGTATTTTTTTAATCGAACTCGACGCTCTTTCGTGTCGTACAAGTGCAAGGACAAACCTACAGATGAAGTGATCGTCGCTTGTCGTCGATAAAGACGATACCTCGTGGAGTTATAGTTGACAGATGACAACGATTACGATACACGTGCGCGACAAAATGTTAAAATGGCCGATCTCAACAAGGAGTTGAACGAGTATCTCCTGAACAACAAGAATGAGAAGCAGTACAAGATCGCTATTCCCTCGGTAGCGTTGCCGAAAGCGAACTTTCGCAAATGGTTCGGCAACGATGTTGAAGAAACGAGGGAGGACACGGGATGGATTCAAAGATCGCAAAGAGAATGTTGTCCTGCCATGGTAGTGCATATATTTTTCTCGGATTAACCTCGGATAATCACATTGATGTTAATCGAAGAGGGTTTTTTTTTAATGAAAAAACACGAGATGACTTCATGTCATCCGAGAGATTTGCTTATAAAATATATATACAATTTTTCCAACCTTTTTGATCTATTGTTTCAAATGTGAAAAACGTCACAAGATGGAATTTTCATTTCACCTTTATTAACAATTTTTTTAATAATTAAAGAAATATATGCTTAATAATATATAAATTTTATTTTAACTTTATTACGCTTTATTATTATTTATTTGTCAGAAATCGTCCACTATTAAAAATTGATATGGTTGAACTTATTGTCTATCATATTTTTGAGTTAATTAAAGTCAATATAAATAATAATAGTTTTGTTTTTATACAAAATATATTTCAACAGACGAGGACGCAAAGACTCATATCCTTTGCTGTGTGTTTTCTTCTGGGGCTGTTATGCTTCTGTCTGTCGGCTATTTATATTCCTGTGTTGTTGCTTAAAGCAAGAAAATTCGCTCTGCTTTATTCTTTAGGCAGCGTCTTCTTTCTAATGAGGTATGTGTATATAGAGTATATTTAAAAGTATCGTATACATAAATTGTGAAAAAGATATTTTTAACAAAAGATCTTTTACAGTTTCTGTTTTCTATGGGGATCAAGTTACATGAAGTCATTATTCACAGCTGACAAGCGATGTTTTACAGTATCGTACTTTGCGACATTAACAGGCACACTTTATTTTGCCTTGCATTTACAATCGACTCCTTTGACCATATTGTGCGCTGTTCTGCAGTTGATAGCGATGTTATCTTTTCTAATAAGTCATATACCAGGAGGTACAACTGGTCTCATGTTCTTTACAAGAATGTTTAGATCATCAGTAAAGTCAAGTTTACCTGTATGATAGCATTATTTGTTCTTAGAACACTTTGTTTTATAATAAAATTGATAAAAATTAATTTCATCTTTAAAGAGTTTTTCAAAGTATCACACAAGATATTGACAAGATTTAAAAATAACAATGAAAATGTCTATACTTGTTACCATTAAAATTAATACACAAAAAACTGCCTTAAATCTACATTTTGATGCAAAACAGATAGAATTATATATTATATCCTCCTAATTCAATATTGTATAAGACTATTTTTGTTACTGTTTTTTATTAATAATAATGAAATAATTTTAGTTTTATTTATTATTTAATAACAAATAATTAATAATTTAGTATTTATTAGTACTAGTGCGAGATATAATATCCATATTTGTATATAATGTAATATAAATATTTATATAATCTAAATAATGTAAATACATTTATTATATATTTGTTTACCATCCTTTTATTCATTTCTCTTTCATATTGTTAAATATATAGGAAATATATAGGATATTAATTTAAATATATTTAAATATATAGGATATTAATTTAAAAGTCTTTAAAATTTCAACATAAAAGAACAATTTATTATCACTTCTTTTTCTTCTTAGTAAATTTAGTCGCTTTTTCTCGATGATCGTTTCCTCGTACACGTTTTATTTTTAATGGTATGTAAGCAACATCATTTTTGCGCTTTTCTGACATAGATTTTTTTACATGTTTTGATGAATTTATACTATTATCAATTAATTTTAATTCATTTAAAGATTGTCCACTATTCTCTTCTATAGTCTCAGATTTACTCTCTTCTTTGCGGATATTTATATATCTTGTATTTTTCAATGTCTTTATAACATTTTCATCATCAGTGGAATCAGGATCATTGCTTAGAGCTATAAATTCATCTGATCGTGTTTGAGAGACTTGAGGACTTTTGTTAATAGTTGGAGGTATAAAAGCTCTTTCTTTTCGGGAAGATCTATATTTATATACATCTGTGAATATAGTAACAGGTTTTTTTGATGTAATTGGATCACAATTCGTGTTTGTATTTCCTGCTTTACACATTACACTTTCCTCAGAATCCTCATTTTCATTGGGCTTAAAAAGTTGAAGAGAACATTTTGGTGGTTTAAAATTATTAAAAATTTCTGCCACCAATTTGTATAACGCATGAAACGCATTGTCTGAAGATTGTGTTATGTTATCCTGCACACATACATAATTTCTAAGAATTTGTTTAAAGATATACATTCTTATAAAGACAAAAAACTATACTAATTTTTTACCTTCAAGGCAAAAGCTGCTGTGGCAAATCCAATGTGTTGCAATGTGACTGTTTTTAATACAGGTAATAAAAGAACAGGTATTTTCTTATTCTGAGCCATGACAATAATATGTTTTATCATGAGACGTGGTTCAACATTGGCATCTAATAAAACACAGCATACGTTGTCCTTCTCTAAAGCTCGAGTGACTGCATTAGTACCCAAGATCACAGACTTTCTGAAATTTAAAAATATAAATTAATTCAATCTTGTTTAATTTTTTAAGTCATGGTTGTTTCTACTATCACAAAAAGTATTTACAATATATTCTTATCAAACTTGGTGGCTTCTTTTTCTAAAGCTTCTTCCTTTACCAATTTACGTTTTTCTTTTGGTATATCTCTAAGCATAAATCCAGGAATTTTATATTTTGGCTGCTTTATCAAGGGCAATAATCTAAAAAATAAGTTTTAGCACTAAAAAAGATTTCCCTTGAAATAATATTCATATTTTTAAATTATACTTACTTATCCATAAGAGTTACTAGTGCTGGATACTGATCTATGTTTACAGTTGGCCTAATAAAGAATCAAAGATAAATATGATTGTAATAAACCTTAGAAAAATATTAATATTTAAATATTAAATATAAAACATTATTATTAATATCATGAACCATTAGAATCTATATATTTCAAGCTTCCAAATTTGATGCATCAAGTAATAGCATACCAGAAATTTTCAGTAGGCTGCGCTAAGATATTTCGTAAACCCTTGATAGGTCCTTTTTTAGCCGATAAGCTCTGTCTTTGCTGCTTCTTCGTTAATATTGGCGTAGTCATGATGATAATTCTAATAATTTTCAATATTTTCTCAAATATTGATACATCAAGAAAATTATATAAAAGTGTAAGGAAATGTTTTATGCACCCTGGAAAATAAAACTGATATTTAATAAATAGCTTCTACAAATTATTATTTATTTTTTTAAAAGAATCTTCATCACCTCCACAAAAATATCACTATTAAATATTTTTCCACAACTCGTTGAATTGTAAACAAAACGACATTGGAACTTGGAACTCGTATCAGCGCCTCTGTAAAACGTAGACATTGAACTACATGGTTATTTCTATCATACTTAATAGATAACACATTATGTCCACAAATTGTGGTTCTGTTCCATGCTATATCCAAAGTATTGGTAATGCAAATGCTATAATGCAAAAAATACAGAGATATATTACACAACAATAGGGGAGTTTATATTATATCGTATAATGTATTTTAATATATTAATTAATATATTATTTTTATAATATTAGTTTATTAATTAATTATATTTATTTTATTAATATATAATTTTTATTCACACATACAATCAATATTATATATGTATATATTATATATTAATTATAATTATATTTATAACTTAAATTATTATATTATTTTAAAAATCATTTAACAAGTTTTGTTTGAAATTTGCTATTAATTCTTTATTTTTATTAAGATTAAACTAATCATATAATAGGAAAATACTTAAAAAAAAAGGAAACAAAAATTGAATTTCAAGTTGAAATGATCGTAACACATTTATGGAAAGAGTATCGCTCTCGTTGCAGAAAATAAAAATCAAGATGGCATAATAATTGCATGGCATCATAAATATATGACCGTTTCTAGATCAATTTAAGTGATAGTTTATATTAATATGTAAATATAAAATTTGCAGTAAAAATATGTTATGTTTAGTTTGTAATAAAAATATATTAAACTTATGCATAATAAATATTTTAATATTTTTATAAAGACATTGAGTTTAAAAATTTCAAAGTCAATATATAATACTTTAATAAGATGATAATTTAGAAAATATTATATATTAAAATATAAAATTATATATACGTATTTTATGCATCTCATAACTTTTTCGTTCGGATACTCATATCTGAAAAACCTTATAAAGGTAAAAAAATATGTCAAGTACATAAAAATATCAAAAAATATAAAAGGGTGATAAAAATAAAATATTTAAGAACCGATATGAGATCAATACTATGAACCAAGTACAATAAATTATGTGATATTAATTCGTAATCGATACTAAATGAGTTAAAAACTTACATTAATTCCTAAAGCATTTTTTATATGATGTATATAATTTAAAAAAACTTTACACAAATTCTAAATCGCATAAAAGACCTTCAGGTCGAAGTAAGATATGAAAACTTGGCGTGCCCCGTATTTAAATCATATAGTTTAAAATAGGAAAAAGCTAAATTTTTGATGGGTCCAATGTACAATTTAAAATTACACTACGGACCGCGTACGCGCGTATTAGTTAAATTTCGAACTTATATATATCTTGTCTCCTTTGTATTACCTGGAAATCATCACATAGAGATTAGACAAAGTGAAATCTCTTTTTTTATAAGTTTTTTATTTTCTTTGCAAGTAAAGTTTGATTGTTTTAAGCTTGGAAATGAGTTATTTTATTTGCGGATAAGTTCAAATAAACCAACTCATTAGTGTCTTCGAAGGCGTTGGATTTAAAAGAATCAATTTTGTTTCCAGAAACGGAAAGATACTGCAAATTTTCTAGGCCAGCTATCACTAGATCAAAATCAAAATTATTATCAAAATAATCAATCTTAACTTTAAAATAGTATACACGTACGACAGCTACTCCAAACTGACTATACAAAACGTTTCTTTAGGTCCGTTTTTTTATTGAACTGAACTTTTTAGCTAAACTGGCTGCATTAGTTCAGTCAAAAACAACAGATCTTGTTTTATTCTTGAATTGGCATTTTTCGATTCTCTTTCTTTCCAACTTCTAAATATAGATCTATCTCATCTTTAGTATATGTTAGTTCAGAAATAAAAAATCTAAGACATATCAAAAGCTATCTATTAAATAGATATCTATTTTTTATCTTGAATGCAGCAGAACATTATTTACATTTATGAATTGATTCATGGAACGAATATCGTAATAAATAAATGAAATTTTATTATATTTGATTGTAAAAAAATTAGACCATTCTCGAATTCATCAATTATAACTATTATAATTATTATTTTAACATATTAGAAATTTTTTTGAAAATGTTTTTCAATATTTTATATTACAAATATATGTTCCAAAAATATATATTTTAAAATTTAGGAGAAGAGGGCAAAGTTTTAATAAATTTAATTTTTTATATTCTTTTCTTAATAGAGAGAGAGAGAGAGAGAGAGAGTTTTTATATGTGTGTGTGTATATATATATATATATATATATATATATTTTATATATAGTTTATATACATATTATTTTATACATTTTATATACATTTTATATGTTTATATACGTATTATTCTATCCACTATTCTACTAAATATATTATCCGTAATTATAAAAAAGATACATACCATAATTAACTAATATTAATAATTAATAAAAAAGATGAATGCAAAAGACTATAAATAATTATAATAACGACAATTATGTATATTATTGTTTTTGATAATAGAACTCATCATTTAAATTATCTTATCTCCAATAAATGTAGAAGTATTTTTACATTTGTCGCAACCTCTTCAACCTCTTTATAAAAAGATGTTATCTTCTTATAAAGGAGCTGGATTTTTGTGAGTCGGCAATTTATAAAAAGTGTATAAAAAGTAAATTTGTAAAAATGTTAAATTTACAAAAAAATATATCTGTTGTAATAACTTTTATTTCAGTTTGCATCTATGAAAATTCATTAGTTTGAATAGAATTAAATTTTTGCAAACTCACGATAAGATTCTGCGGCAAGTTTTCGAAATAGCTAACATTTAAATATTTCAGTGGATTATTCGCCAAATGCAGTTCCATCAATGGTAACACGTTTGTTAGAGATAAATATTCTAGCGAGGTAAATTCATTATCGTTTAAATTCAAATATTTTAGAGATGTTAAAAATTCACTCCATTCTTCAGGTAGGAAACTTAATTTATTCCTCGACAGATCTAATATTTCTAAAAACTGAAGTTGAGCAAATGCTTTAACATTAATTTCGCTGATCTGATTCCATCCCAATATTAATTTCGTCAATTTTGGCATTTGTATAAAAGCGTTTGAAATTATACTTTTAATATTATTGCCATTAAGGAGTAAAATGTTAATTATTGTTTCACTTGAAATTTGCGGAATTTCCCCGAGCATATTAAAACTCAAATCGAGTAATCTTAAAGATTGCAATTTTACAAATGTTTCTGAATAGAAGTGAGTTATTTTATTTGCGGATAAGTTTAAATAGACCAACTCATTAGTATCTTTGAAGGCGTTGGATTCAATAGAATTAATTTCGTTTCCAGAAACGGAAAGATACCGCAAATTTTCCAGGCCAGCTATCACTAGATCGAAATTATTCTGATACTGATATGTTATATAATGTAGATTGTTGTAATCTAAGTTTAGTGCTAATAAGTTTACATGTTTTTTATCAAAAACCAAAGAAGAGAGCGAATTGTAGTGGAGATCAAGAACACGTAAACTATTTGGCAACAATTTTATAAAATTAATACTTTGTATCTGATTGCTGGAAAGATCTAAAATCTTCAAATTTGGAAATGGAGTATTTACTTCTGAAATTAAATCTGTGATATAATTTTTACGGGCAGACAAGATTTCTAACTTAGGATATTCTTCAAAAATATAAACTATATCAGAGTAATGACGATAGGAGGTTGCACTATTCAAATTAAGGAACTTTATATTTTCGTGACCTCCAAAATCGAAAAGATTTTGTAAGTTGTTATTAGAAAGAATTAATTGAGTTAAATTAGGAAGTTTGTTGAAGGCGCCTCTCTCGATATTGTGAATTTGAGTGCTTGTGAAATTCAGACAAGTAATCCAAGGACTACTAACAAAATCCCGACCAATAGAGGTGATTTTTGCATTAGTAAAATTAAAAGAAATTATTTCATTTCTGCATAGATGCTCAAACTCATTCGTATAGTCGGGAAATTCCAAGGAGATTTCAATATCATCATTGGCTAGTAGTGACCAACAGACGGAAATGATGATAATAAAATGAAACTTCATGATATTGGATCTCTGTAAATATAATAAAAAATATCTTTTAAAAATATAGTAAAAAATGATTTTAAATGTAATATTTTAAATGTAATATTAAATATAATATTATTATAATAAATGAAATTATAGTAATTTAACTTTCATGACAAAAATTGTATAATCATAAGTATAATAAAAAAATTATAACCTGATGAAATATTCAGATATAAATTGTAGTGAGTATAATAGTAAAAAGTCCTGTTTTAATAATTGTAATTAAACTATATTAATAATAACTTTAATAATTATTATAATATTAATAACTATATAATATTATAATACTAATAAATTAATGTTGATCTAATATTATTTAATTTAATTGTAATATAACATATAATTAAAAGTATAATTAAAAATTAAAATTAAATTAATTAATAATATTGATATATATGTAATTGTATATTATATATATATATATATATTATATATATATATATATATTGCATAATATATATTATATAACATAAAAAATGTATAATAATTATTTTATATAGAGTACGCGAGAATATGAAAATTTAAATTTTTTCTTAATTTAAACTATATATATAATATATATATACTATATATATATATTAATATATATATTATATATATATATATATATATACAAAATACATATATACAAAATAAAATATGTCCAAAAAATGTTTCATTTATTTTAAACTTTCTCAAAATATAAAACTAAGCATACCATTTTAATCAAATGCTTTCTTCAAACAATTATTCAAATTTGTTAGTAATTATCTTGCGAATATACAGTCTTCTCGTAACAACTGCTCTTTGAATACTGAAATCCATGCTGGCATGTCAGTTCTAATAAAATTTTAAACCGATATAATATATGTCGTTAATATCTGTATTAAAGAATTAAAAATATTTGATAACCATCCTGTTTATTTATGATTAACTAAAGCAACAGATAATTTTTTCTCGTTTATCTGAGTTGAATATTTATTTTGATACAGCCCGAAAGACTTAAATTTATCGGAAAGTTATTTCGCTATAACATCCAATAAAATAAGTCAAATCTTTTCTGTAAATTTAATTTATTATAAAGATCTTAAGATTATTTTTTTCAATATATATAGTACATGCATAGAAAGAAAAATAAAAAATGCAGGTAAAAAATTTAATATTTATGACAGGGAAAAATATGAAAATTTTTAAATTATCTATATACTTATTACTCCAAGAAAACATTTTTTATTTTTCTATATTTATGTATAATTTTGTTACATTATATTTCGTATATTTTCTTGTAAACTTTTGATTTTTTTGAAGATACTGCATATGATAGCCTTTTTAGAATAATATCAAATAGCAATAAATAAAAAAATACTGAAAATTGAAAAATAAATGAAAAAAATTATAAAAAAAAGGATAGAAAAGTTCGATTGTATGTATTTTGTGTTTCATGAGAGAGAAGTCCATTTCGTATAAATCTTTGAATATCATTTCGTTATGAAGTATTTCTACAGAATACATTTAAACTTCAAGATCTTGAGAATTTATCACAGTTTAATAAATTAAAATATTTTTTTTATATGTGACACATTTGTAATGTTAACGCGATATCCATCATTATCTTTGAATTTCAGAAATCAGTTTTTGTTTTGCATCTCTTGCATGAAAATAAGCGAGTTATACAAAACATTAACGCTTATCAAAATAACTAATCTGAATTTTAAAATAGTATACACGTACAATAGCTACTCCAAACTGACTATACAAAAGGTTTCTTTAGGTCTGTCTTTTTTTTATTAAACTGAACTTTTTTATCTGAACTGGCTGAATTAGTTCAATTAAAAACAACAAATTTTGTTTTACTCTTGAATTGGCTACACTTTTCGATTCTGCTGTTTTTCTTTCCAATTTCTAAATATAAATCTATCTCATTTTTACTATGTTAGAAAGTTCAAAAAATCTAAAGGCATATCAAAAGCTATGCTATGATATCTATTTTCTGTCTTGAAGGCAAGAGAACATTATTTACATTCATAAATTGATATATAAAACGAATAAAATATCGTAATAAATAATTAAGTGGAATTTTAAATTTCATTATATTTGAAAATTAGATTAATCTATGTCATGTTTTATAAAAGAAGCATTAGAGCATTCCCGATTCATCTAATTATTTTAACTTATTAGAAATTTTTTTGAAAATATTTCGCAATATTTCATATTATTAATATATATCCCCTTTTAAAATATATCCTCAAATATATTTTAAAATTCGAGAGAGGAGAATAAAGTTTTAATAAATTATTTTTTATATCATTTTATTTATATATTTTTTTAAATCGATTTTTTGTTGATATGTGTATACATGTTATTTTATCTATTGTTCTGCTACATGTATGTTATTCGTAATTATAAAAACAGATACACATAACATGATTAATTAATATTAATAAAAATTAATAAACGACGATTATATAGAGTTATTGTGTGAATATAAGATCCATCATTCAATTTATCTCCAATAAAAGTAGAAGCACTTTTGTATATTTGTCGCGTATATTTGTTTTTCAGTTGTTTATGTACTTGACGTCGCGATGCTACTTGCGTCGCTTGATTAATAAAATATTGATTGTTTTGATATATATTTATGTTATATATATGTTTGAGATTTTTATTTTTTGGGGGTTACAATATTTTTGGAAACAATATTTTTGTTTCTTTAATTATGTTGGCTAGAAAAATTTATAATATGAAACAAAATATTTGTGTATAACTTATTAATTCATAATCTTTAAAAATTAAGAAATTATATAAACAAAAATTTTGAAAAAATTATTCCAAATAAACATTTAAATTTTCTATAAATAGAAAGAATTCAAAAAATATCTTGAATATATATATATATAGAATATTCTTGAGTTTCTTATATTTTTTATTTTAGTTTTTTATTTTAGATTATAATTAAAAATATAAAAAAATATATATTTTTGCGCTGTCTACTGTGCCACGCTTTGCTCTAAGTATTAATAATTTTAAACTTAATTAATCTTAACTATTTCAATTTACTTTCTAGATTTTATATATGTATATATATATATATATATATATATATATATATCTTTTTTATAAAGATATCTGCTGATTTTTTCGTTGGTTAGAGGAATGTGATTTTATTCATTATGTTTTTAAAAAGTTCGCTAAAACTTTAATAAAAAATATTATTTTATAAATTATATTTTATTCATAAAATATATTAATTTTTTATATTTTTGTATTAATAAGTATGGAATAACAAAATGACATATATGGAATATCAAGTAGAATATAAAACGAAATTCTTTAATTTTTTTAAAATAAATTGGGCAACTTTTCATGTAGTAACTTTCATATAAAGTAGATTTATGAATAATATTTTTAATCACTCGATTACAACTGTTCGAGAAATCATAAGTATTATTTACAACAAATCTATATCGTTTCTGACATCTTCTTTCTATATATCTAAACGTATATGTCTCTATATGAATATCTTAACGTATATGCCTCTATATGAATATCTTTTTATTATTTTCAGTAATATAGAAGCTTGGGATGATGCAGAATATTTATATATGAAAAACAATTTCAAAATTTATCCATCAAATATTATCAGAGGAAGATATTGTCAGACGACAATGAAATTTCACCTTATGTATTAAATGGCATATTTTTGTATGTAAGTTTTATATTAATTTTAGTTAATATAAATTTATTATACATATATACATATATTGAATATATTAACATTATAACATTATACATATATTGAAAGTAATAGTTAAGTCAATGAGTCAATATATATCGATATAGATTTATACGATAATTCGGAAAATCACTATGGAGTGATAATCGATCGGGATTATGAATATGATCAAAAGTTTCGGAAGAAATTGATGATGGGACGAAATACAAATAAAAAAAATTCCATATCTATGAACAAAATATGCCGGTGATGATTGTATATTTGATGAATTTTTAGGTAGTTACAAAAATCAATCGCACTATATAATTCTCACCGAAAATAATGGAATATGTTACGTCCCACAAGGTATGAATATTTAAAATTCTTATAAATCATTTATATTTCATGAGTTTGATAATACATTTTTTTTATTTCAGATTGTATATCGATATGCCAAAAGAAATCGATAATATAGAAATAGAGCGATACTTTTGTAGATTTAAAGATAATCATTACGTATCAAATAAAAGCCTGGAAGAAATTTATTTAAGTTTCTCCATTTCTTTTTAATTTGTACATTTAGCAAAATTTCATGCAAATGAAAAAATAATTTTTTAATTTAAAATGTAGGGTTGTGCATACTGCTTCAATTTTCGAAATATTCTTTAACCACTAATTTAGTCGACAAATTATCGCAAAGTAATTTTATATCAAAATTTCATATAATTTCAAAAAAAGCTTCCGTCAAAAATTGTATTTAAATACTTTTTTTCTTTCTCAAGAATGAAGTCTTTACTTTAAAAAGTATTTGTTAGGCTTTTTAATTTACCTCCTTCCCTTTTGCCATCTTTTCAAGAGAGGTGTATTGTATTCAAAAAATTGCATAGTTTGACGCACTCTATCAATTTTTCTCGCAAATTTAATGATAATGTTACGAGGAATATCCAGATATAAAGAAGGATGAACTGAAGGGTACAATTCGGAGAACAGATGGATTAATGGTGAATGCTTCGGGTCGAGCGAATCGGTAGGGAGCCAAAAACAGATCAAAGACGAAAAGCGTCTATTTAAGGTCTGTATAATGTCCGTTTAATGTTCTCTTGTTAAAGAAATTTAATCTTTATTATCTGGGATGGGACCTAGAATAGATGGAGAAAAGATTTAATTAAAATTAATGCTAAATTTCATTAAAATTACTGAATGAATTGATTATAAATCATGAAAAAGAAGAATTTAATGAACAGTTATTGTAAAGTATACTAAAGTATACTAAAATATAACATAAAAAATTACTCAATGAATAATTACTTGATATATGATTCTCTAACAATTATAAATGAGCATGCGTGTATATGTATATATATATGTATATATTTTTGCATGTGAATTTTTTATTAGATAAGAGAGAGTTATCTTCCAGGATTTCTATCAAAAGGGAGTATAAAAGAAAAGAGAATTGATAAAATATAACTCAATTTGCTGCTTAGTTGTTTTCGGAAAGACAATTGCTTTGAAAGTCCGACATAAGCTCTAATGGTTGTTATGTGGGTTGACGACGATTAAACAATTATGATTTTTATTACAGACTACGTTTCACAAATTTCGAGTTTCAACTTAACACGTCACACAAGAGTTGCGGTTGACATATTGAAATAATTATTGAACGTAATTATTTTTAAAAAATAGCATTCTAGTTGAGAATAAGCTCATATCAGCTGCTTTCACAATAAAGTATTGCACTGTTGAAAATTAAAGCACAATTATGTACAAATTATGCAAAACTTCATATTGATAACATATGAACTTTATAGGTTGGCGATTAGAAAAGATTGAATTTTACTCTTATCGAAAACTAAATAAATAATTTAAAAATTGATGATAAAATACATAATTACAAGGAAAGATTTTCTATGAGTTTGGATAAATTTTTGTTTTGACTTGGGACATTATTGAGTGTCGTCTTTTTAAAAAAACTAAAAAATTTTAATTATTCTACTTCATTGTCTTTTTTATTTACTCAAATAAAAATTGTACACTCATGTTTCCTTTTAATCACTTTTGTCTACATATTGTCTACATTATCTCTTATATGTCTACATAAAACGTCTATGTCTTTTAAAACTTTTATACGTCTTTATATAATTATATTATATGAAATATGAAATATACTGTTATATGTATTTATTCTTATATTATATTATCTTATATGCAGATCCTATATTATATAATTCTACTATATAATTATATTACATAATATTTAATTATAATATAATATTTAATTATAATATAAGAAATAGTATCATTAATAAACATTATTATCTATTTTTATCGTGAAAAAATGAAGAAGTTCGTCAAAATATATAGTTTGTGCAACAGTATGTTTGCTTACGTTAAGCAATAAAAATTATTTCTTTCAATATGTAATTTTTAATTATAATTCATTTTTAAAATGAGTGATATGATAATAATAGAGTTATTTAACTGAATGATATTACAATTGTATTTTAGGAGGATGATACTATTTGATACTATTATATTTCATATAAACTTAATTGTTTCAAAAATTAAAGACGTCATGAACCTATATTGAATCATATCAATACTACAAAATACTTATATCAAAACTACAATTATATTATATTAAAATATATGTTATATGCCACTCTTTTATGAATGCTTCTGTAGATTTTTAAAAAAGAAATTAAACATGTGCACATTCGAATACGTTTAAATATCTCGTTAAGTTTAAATATCTCGTTAAGTTTATTACGAATTATTATGAAAGTTATATTAGTTATGTAAAAATAATATATTTAATAAAAAATACTTAATCCAGGACTCTATAAAACCTATAAAATATGTCGCCAAATGTACATGATTGCACATTATGTACATTTTTATTATATAAGATGTATATTTTTAAAAAGTGCTAGGGAAAGTAATTAATATTTATTTCGCCAAAGCAAATCCCACACGGTGATTTTCCATATCAAACTCGACATAGTAACGGCTAATAAATGGAATGCCTAGAACCCAATTGGATTCAGGCAAGTCACGTTCCATAAAGCTGCTCATACATGTCTCATCTTCTGGGAACTGCACAAAATTAAATATACAATGCAAACCATACTTAAATAATTTAAACAATTTACCTATTATACTCACCTGAAGAATGTAATCTTCACCAGTAAGATTGAATGCTTTGCCATTCAAAATAAAACTGATTGTAGGCAATTCAGGAATTCGATCACAATCCATCTTCAAATAAAAGAAAATTAGAGAGAGAATAATTAATTTAATAAATATAAGTATGTTCAATCGAAACGTGGATTAATGTCATTGTTCCATAGAAGTTTATTTGATTCTAATCTATTATATAATATTTATTTTCTAATATTTATCTATTTATTTTTATCATTATTTTATAACTTTTTTATCAATCGCTTTGTAAATGAAATGATCGTTTTCTTACTATTTTATCTCCATTAATATTAGCAGTTCCAATCATAATATCATTAATAAATGTGATATGTTCTTTTGGTCCAATTATTGCCGAATCACCTGTAACAATGTTAGCTTGACAATTTTTCTCGCACAGATTGATACCACTCATTGAGATCCTATAAAACGTTATAATATATACGTTAATAATTTGTTGAAACATGATTAAAATAATTTAAAAAAAATAACATACTTATCTACGGGAAATTGCCAGAATCCTTTACGACTAACAGGAATATATGTGAAATCGCCTTTGTAAAGAGCAGGATCGGAACCACCCAATATAAATTCGCCACCATTTAATTGGTTTGAAGAGTCTCTACACCGTTTGCATATTATTTATATTTTAATATATGTATATATAATAATTAAGATTAAATTATATTAAATATACAAGTATAAATATTACTTTAATTTAAAAAAATATAATAATTAAAAATAAATATAATTTATATTAATATTAAAGTAAATATAAATATATGTACAAATATAATGTGTATATATATATATATATATATTATATTTATATGTATATTTATATATAAATTTATTTATAATATTTATATTTATTAAAAAATTTTATTTAGAGAGATATACGTTGTTCGTAAGTAGAGAAGATGTACCTATTTAGATGAAAACTGAAAATGTGTGATGACAATAGACCTTGTTCAATCATACTGTCGAAGACAGATATTCTTTCATTGACAGATGTTATAGAATAACCCAGGCCCAAGATACCATCGTAGGGTGAAATATTAAATGGATACCTTGACATGTTAGTCGCTTCTGTAAATATTTGATTCTGAACATTGAGACCGGCAACCTGTAATATAATAATATTAGTGAAACAATATATCGTCATTGTCACGCATAAAAATGATTGCAATATGATTGCTTAAAAATGTTTAAACTATGATTATAGTTGTAATTGAATTGGATTGTTTTAATGATGACACACTTACATTAACTGTATCAATAGATAGAAATCCTTCTACACTGCAATTAATGTATTTTATATAATTCGAAGCACCATTTGCTATATATGTGCTAGATTCTGCACTATCATATTGATTATGACGTACTGTAAAACAAGATCGATAATATCACAAATTAGCAATATTAGAAAGATTTAAAAAATATAGAGATATTTTCTTAATTCATAATAAATGTATAATATATTTTTTTAATTATTATATATGTATATATGTTTGTTGAGTTTAACTCTTGAAACATTTTTGTATGTCTTCTATTTCCAGAGAGTAAACATAATAAATTGTTTAAATTAATTTATGCATAAAAGTTCCAAAATTTGGCTTTGTAATATTTATTATAATATTAAGTTTATTAAATTTCTATCTGTTTTATTCAAATTTTTTAAATATTCCAAGATTATATTTGAAAAGGAGATTATAGATAGAATATATATATATATATATATATATATATATATATATATACATTTATATATTTATATATTGTTACGTATATCTATTATACAAATAAATTACTTACAACAAGCATGGATGTTGCACTTCTTGGACGGAATCCAAAGATATGGGGTGCCGGTATCAAATACAACTTTAAATTGTTGCGGCGGAGTTCCAATGGTAATAATACCATAGTGAGCTACGTTTCGAAAATTTAACAAAAGTACTGAATGAAGACTATTATTTAAGAAACGAATTTCTTGCATGTCAGACATTTCCAAAGGATGTAGAGTGGTATTAATCTTGTGTAAAGTCCTTGAAATAACATAAAAAACATTCTGCGATGTATATATAATTGGAAACATGTATATGTGTATAAAATGAATATATGACTACCGGACTTTTTTTTTAGAACAAATATAAGTTACGCAAGTTTACACAAATTGAAACATCTCAAAAATAAACTATATATAACTTACATATTTACAATATAAATTCATTACGCATTTAAATATAAATATATCAAGAACGTTTTTTAACTCGATAATTTTTCCAAATTATATGTAATCTTTATATATTGCATATATATCTCTAAAGTAATATTTAATTAGTAACACAGTCTTTTAAATAAAATCATTATATAACTTACATTGATTTAGTTAACGGAATTAATATAATTTTATACAAGGAAATAATATAAAAACAAGCAACTGTCAAGTATTAAAAATGAAATAGAGAAAATGTCAAGTGAGCAAATAATATAAAGCAACTCATTATACCTATAATTGATCTGCTAACACGAAAAAAGTGTTTGCAATTATATGTTTTGATGACTCCAATATCGATATTTACGTTAACTGTGTTTAAATGTAAATAAAAGCAAGATGGATAAAAGTGAGCGTTACGAAAGAACAAAGAGTCATTATTTCAAAAATATTCTTTTTTTAATCAAAAATATTCTATTTTTTGACTAATAAATAAAAATATACATTTTGAAAGAAATTTCATCTAATTTGTATGGAAGCATTTAATTGTATTTACAAAAGCCACCCGTTTAATCCAAGAAATCAGATGCGAGAAAAAAATCGATCTCTCTATAATCTCTATAATCTCGTTATTTATCACGTCAATAATCATACAATAAAATATATACTGACCTTTGCAATTTGGCGTCGGTTGCCATAAAGAGCACCGTCATTACCATAAAAAGGCGAAACATATTTCCGATTTTATTTATTAGTGAAGTCTCGATTTGTGAAAACGTTGAACGATGAGTTTCTGTCGACACTTTATGAGCGAATACACGGAAAAATAAAGTGTTGTCGATTGCTAGGACTCCTCTTATTTACATTGTATGAGCATTCGATAGCGTTATATATATGATCGCGCGTGTCCCTATGTTGAATTATTTGGACGGGTAGAAATCGCGCGAAACGTTCGAAAAATCCTGATAGATTTTCATCGACTTTCTTTCAACTTAATGTAAAATTATATTTTGCATAATTGTATATCCTTATTTAAGAACGTTTATATGTTTTTATGTCTGATTTTTATTAATATTAATATTTATTATACCGATATGTAACGCACACATACAATACAATATATATATGAACTTATCTTTAATTTTCATGTCGACCAACGCAAAAAGCGTCAAAGTCATCATCAGAAAGCAAAAGCAATGTTTTCGAAATTTTTTTCTGTGTTCGACTAGATCTTGTTTATATTCGGGTTCTCCTCGATCAATCAAATTTAAAAATTTTTTATTTAATATTTTTTTTAATTATCACAAATTGTATCAAAATAAATTATTAAATGTATATGTGATTAATTAGAAAGCAATCAGCATTTCGAAATAATAAATTGATTATGTCAACTAAACAGCCATGCAAATGAGCTTTGCAAATTATATTTCATAAAAGTTAACATTTTAATTAGCAATAAGCTTATATCAGTTGATTTCACAATAAAACATTGCGCTGTTGAAAATTAAGACACATTATGTACAAATTATGCAAAAATTTATATTTGATTTTTATGACATATACGAATCTTGTTGGTTGGCGATTAGAAAAGATTAAATTTCCTTTATTGAATCTTTTTTATTGAAAGCTAAACAAATAATTTAAAAAATTGACGATAAACACAATAAAATGTGACAAGGAAAGATTTTTCTATATATTTTGATAAATTTTTGCTTCAACTTGAGACATAACTGAGGGTCGTCTTTATAAAAAATTAAAATTTTAATTATTCTATATCATTTTTTTTAATTCAAGTAAAGATTGTACATTCAGGTTCAGTTTTCATCATTTTTATCTACATATATGTCTTGTACGTGTATATATAAAACCTTTATAATTTTTATATGTTTACATATATTTTTATACATTTACATATTTACATTATATGAAATGTAAAATATATTTTTACATATATACATATATATTTATAATAAATACATTACATTACATACTTATCCAATTAATTATACTATTTAATTATATTGCTATATAATTATATTACATTATGCTATATATTAATATTTGTACATATTTTATAATATAACATAATTATATAGATAGTAATAGACAATATTATTATTATAAATATTATTATATTATTATATTCTATTTTATTGTGTAATACTGAAGAAACTCGTATACAATTTGTGCAACATTAAGTTTGCTTACGTTCACGCAATAAAAATTACTTCGTTCTATGTGTAATTTTTAATTATAATTATTTTTAACTTAAATGATATGATAGTAAAAAAAGATATTTAATTTAAAGATATTACAATTGCATTCTAGGAGGATAATATTATTTGATACTATTATATTTTATATAAACTTAGATCCATATTCTGAATCCTCTTTTATCGATAAAAGTGCCTCTAAAAGTGGCTCGTAGCCAATCAGAAGGCTTATGAGGCACTTTTAGAGGCACTTTTATTGATAAAAGAGGACTCAGAATATGGACCTTAATTGTTTTAAAAGTTAAAGAAGTCATGAAGTTATATCGAATTACTACAATTAAATTATATTAAAATATATGTTATATATCACTCTTTGTTGTATGAATACTTCTGCAGAGTTTTAAAAAAGAAATTAAACATATGCACATTCTTCGAATATGTTTAAGTATCTCATTAAGTTTGTTGCCAACAATTAGTATGAAAGTTTTGTTAGTTACAAGAATAATATTTAATACCAATTTTTAATCCAGGACCGTAAAAAACCCACAAAATATGTCACAAATATACATAATTTCACATTATGTATATATTATTATGTAGGATATTATTATGTATATTTTAAAAAGTGCTGGGGAAAGTAATTAATAATTTTTCAGCCAAGCAAATCTTATTCGGTTATTCTTCATATCAAACTCGGTGTAGTAATGGCCAACAAATGGAATGCCTAGAACCCAATCAACTTCAAGCAAGTCAAGTCCCACAAAGCCACTTATACATACAGTACCATTTCTATCTGGGATCTGTACAGAATTAAATAAACAATATAAATTTCCTTTATATACTTAAATAATTTAAATAGTTTAGTTATAGCACTCACCTGAATGATGTAATCTTCACCGGTAAGTCTGTATATATGATTTTTTAAATTAAAATAGATCATAGGTAATTCAGAAATTTAACTGCAGATCACCTTTAAACAAAAGATAATATCAATTACACTATCAAGTATAATTAATAATATTTAATAAATATATTAAGTACGTTCAAACATAAATTAATATCCTTCTTTCATGGAAATTTCATTTGAACGTACCTAATATTTATTTTTATAGTATCAACGATTTATAATTTTTTTATGAAAGATTACTGCTTTATGTATGTGAAGGACATGATCGTTTACTTACTTCTTCCATCCCATTAATATTAATAGTTCCAATAAATTTATTGATATTTATGATATCTGATGTTGGCCCAATTATTACGTCAATCCCCATATTAGGGATAGCTCGACAACTCTTCATGCACATAATAATATTATTACGTGTATTATTATACATAATAATCCTACAAAGTGATAACATTAACGTTAATTTGTTTCAACATGATTAACATATATTTAAAAAACGTACATTTAAAATTTACGTAAAATTTAAAAAATAACCTAATCAATAGTAAATTGCCAGGATCCTTTGCGAGTAACGGGCATATAATGAAATTGAGTCATGTAATGAGCAGGATCGGAACCACCCAATATCAATTCACCAACATTTAATTGGTCTGAAATGTCTCTGCACCGATTGCATATTATTTATATCTTAATATGTGTGTATATAATAATTAAGATTACATTATATATTTAATATTCAGATATAAATATTATTTTAATTTAAAAATCATAATAATATATAAATAATAATGTTAATTTATATTAATATTTAAAAAGTTATACATATATAATTATACAAATATAATTATATATATATATTTATTTATTAGCAACTTTTGTTTAAAGATTGTAATACACATTGTAAATAAGTAAAGAAGATATGTACCTATTTAAATAAAAACTAAAAATTGGTGATGAAATTAGATCATCCTCAATCATGTTGTCGATGAGAGACATTCTCCTATCAAACATTTCGGAATAACCTAGACCGAAGATACCATCATATGGTGCAAAGAGAAATGGGTTTATGTCTGACACGTTAATCGCTTCAGCAAATAATAGATCCTTAACATAGAAGTTGGAAACCTGTAATAAAATTGGTAATGAAATAACATAATGTCATTGTCGCGCCAAAAAACAATATGATTGCTAGAGAAATGTTTAAACTACGATTATAGTTGTAACTGAATTGAATTGTTTCTTTAACAATGACTTACATTCACTGTATCAGCGGACAGTAATCCTTCTAGAGTGTAAATTTCATTTTTCATATTAATTGAATTACCTACTTCTATATATGTTAGGGATTCTGTATTATCATAGCGATTATGTTTTACTGTAAAGCATATTCAATAATATCGCAAATTAGCAACATCAGAAAGAATTAAAAAAAATGTAGAGATATGGTCTTATTAATTTATAATAAATATATAATATTCTTTTGCAAATCATTATATATGTATAATATATGTAAATGTATTTGTCGAGTCAACGACTTGAACGATCTTTGTTTGTCAAAATTTGTTTATATCTTCAAAAAGTAAACGTGATAAATTGTTTAAATTAATTTATGCATGTAAATTCCATCTGTTGTGTTCAATTTTTTAAATATTTCCATGATTATACACTTGAAAGATGAATGTTGATAGAATATGTGTATATATATATATATATATATATATGTATGTATATATATATGTATATATATATATACATATATATACATATATATATATATATACATATATATACACATATATACATATATATACACATACACACTCACACATTGTTGTATATATCCAAAAAAATTACTTACAATAAGCAGGGATATTGTGCTCGTTGGACAGTATCCAAAGATTTGAATAATCAGTATTAAATGCCACTTTAAATTCTTGCGGCGGGAAACCAATAATGCCATAGTAATTTACGTTCATATAACGGGACAAAAGTGCTGAACGAGAATTAATAAGCGAAGAAATATCTTGCTTAATATTGTTATCTTTTAACAAAGATTGAATGGAATCCGTCTTGTGCAATGAAATCCTAGAAGTAACATAAAGAACATTCTGTGATATTATATATATATATGTGTATAAATATATATAAAGTTGCAAACGTGTATAAAATATAAATATGTATAAAATGAATATTTGATATGACTAGCAGATATTTCCAGAACAATAAGACGCAATTCTACACAAATTTAAACATCTTAGAAATCAACTATATATAACTTATATATTTACAATATAAGTATATTACTCATTTAAATATAAATATATGAGAAATATTTTTTAATTAACTTGACGATTTTTCTAAATTATATACGATCTTCATATTGCATATATATCTCTAAAGTAATATTTAATTTGTAACACAGTTCTCTTTCTCTCCTTTAAATAAAATAATTATATAACTTAACATTGATTTTTAGTTAACGAAAATTTTGCATATAATTTTACACGAAAAAATATTATAAAATCAATTAACTGTATCAAGTATTAAAAATGGCTACAGAAAATGTCAAATGAGCAAATAATACAATAATACAAAGTTATTACACCTATATCTGTTCTGCTAACACGTGAAAAAATAGTTTAAAATTAAATGTTTTGATGATGTCCAATCGCGATATTTATATTAATAATCACCATTTAAATATAGATAAAAGCAAGATGAACAACAGAACATTACGAAAGAACAAAAAGTCACTTTTTCAAAAATATTCTTTTTTTATCTACTCTTTGACTAATAAATAAAACAAAATACGTTTTAATCAAAGAGATTTCATCTAATTTGTATCGAAGCGTTAATTGCATTTGCACAAACCACGCATTTAATCCTAGAAATTGAATGCAACGAGAAAAAATCGATCTCTATAATCTCGATATTTATCATGTCAATATATAATACAATAAAATATATACTGACCTGTGCAATTTCGCATCGGTCATCACAAAGAGCATCGTCACTACCACAAAAAGACGAAACATATTTTTGAATTTACCGAAGTCTCGATTCGAACGAAATGTTTCTGTTGACACTTTATGACCGAATACGCAGAAAAATAAAGTGTTGTCGCTTGCTAAGACTCTTCTTATTATTTACACTGTATCGGCATTCGATAGCGTTATATGTATATATATGATCGCACGTGCCTCTATGTTGAATGGGACGGGGAAAAAAAACGAGTGAAACATTTGAAAAACTCTGACAGATTTCCATCGATAAACTTAATTACTTAGTTTAAATATATTTTGCATAATTGTGTATTCTTATTTAAGAATATTTATACGTTAATTCTGATCTCTATTAATATTAATATTTATCATACCGATGTAACGTACACATCCAATATAATGTATATAATGAATTTATCTTTAATTGTCGATCAACACGAAAAGTGTCACGATTACGAGAAAGCAAAAGTGATATTTTCGAAATTTCTGCCAAATTTTTTTCTGTATTTAATTACTCGAGATTTCGTTTATCGATGCAGTGGCGGTTATACATATGTACAATTGCGCATATAGAGACACGAGTTTCTATCATCAATCAAATTTAAAAATATTTTATTTAACATTTTTTTAATTATCACAAATTGTATCAAAAATAAATTATTAAATGTATGCGTGATTAATTAGGAAGCAATCAGCATTTCGAAACAATAAATTGATTATGTCAACTAAACAGCCATGCAAATGAGCTTTGCAAATGATACTTTGGTCGCAAAAGTTAGCATTTTAATTAGCAATAAACTCATATCAGCTGATTTTACAATAAAACATTGCGCTGTTGGAAATTAAGACACATTATATACAAATTATGCAAAAATTTATATTGATGACATATACGAATCTTGTTGGTTGATGATTAGAAAAGATTGAATTTTTCTTTTATTGAAAACTAAACAAATAATTTAAAAAATTGACGATAAAATACACAATAAAATGTGACAAGGAAAGATTTTTCTATATATTTTGATGAATTTTTGCTTCGACTTGAGACATAATTAGGGGTTGTCTTTTTGAAAAATTAAAATTTTAATTATTCTATATCATTTTTTTTAATTCAAGTAAAGATTGTACACTTACGTTCACTTTTAATCATTTTTAGCTACATATGTCTTGTACGTGTATATGTATAAAACCTTTATAATTTTTACATTTGCATATTTACATTTGCATATTTTACATTTGCATATTTACATTATATGAAATGTAAAATATATTTTTATATACATATATTAATAATAAATATGTTATATACTTAATTAATTATACTATCCTCCAATTAATTATACTATCTAATCATACTATATAATTATGTTATATTATATATTATATTACATATTTGTTTATATTTTATAATATAACTTAATTACATAATAACAGATAATATTATTGATAAATATTATTGTTTTATCGTATAATACTGATGAAACTCGTGTACAATTTGTGCAACATTAAATCTTCTTACGCAATAAAAATTACTTATATGTACAATTACTTATATGTTAACGCAATAAAAATTACTTATACGTATAATTTGTAATTATAATCATCTTTAACTTAAGTGATATGATAGTAGAAAAAGTTATTTAATTTAAAAATATTACAATTGTATTCTAGGAGAATGATGCTATTATATTTCACATATAAACTTAATTGTTTCAAAAATTAAAGAAGTCATGAACCTATATCGAATCATTAAAACTACAATTACATTAATGAAAATATATGTTATATATTACTCTTTGTTGTATGAGTGCTTTTGTAGGTTTTTGAAAACGAAATTAAACATATGCATATTTTCCGAATACGTATAAGTATCTCGTTAAGTTGCTAACAATTATTACGAAAGTTATGTAAGTTATATAAGAATAATAATATTTAATACCAATTTTTAATCCAGGACTGTACAAAACCCACAAAATATGTCACCAAATGTATACACAATTTCACATTATGTACATATTATTATGTAAGATGTATATTTTAAAAAAGTGCTATGGAAAGTAATTAGTATTTATTTCGCCGGAGCAATTCCTATTTCATTAGTCTCCATATCAAATTTAGTGTAGAAACGACGAATAAATGGAAGGCCTAGAACCCAATCAACTTCTTTCAAATCAAGTCCAATAAAGCCACTTATACAGTAATAACGACGATTTTCAGTTGACATCTGTACAGAATTAAATATACAATGTAAATTTCTCTTATATATACTTTATATATAATTTAACTTATATTAAATTATATTAAATTTTACTTTATATATAATTTAAATAATTTACTTATATTACTCACCTCAATGATGTAATCGTCACCGGTAAGTTTAAATATCTTATCATTCAAAATAAAACGGATTGTAGGTAAGTCAAAAATTCGATCGCAGTTCACCTTTAAACAAAAGATATTATCAATTATAGTATCAAGTATAATTAATAATATTTAATAAATATATTAAGTACGCTCGAACGTAGATTAACGTCCTTGTTCCATAGAAGTTTCATTTGAACGTACATTATTCGTTTTTATCAACTAACGCTAGTATCACGTTTTATGATTTTTTTTTATCAAAGACTACTGTTTTGCGAAAGACATGATCGTTTACTTACCCTTTCCTCTCCAAGAATATTATTAGTTCCAATAAATTGATTGATTTTTTTGATATCTGATGTAGGCCCAATTATTACCCCAAGCCCTATATTAATGAGAGCTCGATTATTCGTGCACAGAATATTATCATTTAATTTAATCCTACAAAGCGATAACATTAATGTTAATTTGTTGCAACATGATTAATATATATTTAAAAAAATAGCATACATTTAAAATTTACGTAACATTTAAAAAATAACTTACTCTTTAATGAGAAATTGCCAGGTTCCTTTACGAATAACAGGAACATGTCTTAATATGCCTTTGTAATGACTAGGATCGGAACCACCCAATATCAATTCACCACCACTTATTTGGCCATGAGAATTTCTGTACCGTTTGCATATTATTTATATTTTAATATATGTGTATATAATAATTAAGATTTAATTATATTTGATATACAGATATAAACATTAGTTTTATTTTAAAAATTATAATAATATTATAATAATATAAATAATAAATTTAATTTATACTAATATTAAAATAAATATAAATATACATATAAATATAATTATATGTATATATTTATTAAAAACTTTTGTTTAAAGATATGCATTGTTTATAAGTAGACAAGATATGTACCTATTTACATAAAAACTAAAAACTGGAGATGAGATTAGATGTTGCTCAATCATGTTGTCGATGAGAGACATTCTTTTATCAAACATTTCGGAATAACCTAGACCGAAAATACCATCATATGATGCAAAGAGAAATGGATTTATGTCTGACACGTTAATCACTTCTGCAAATATTAGATCCTTAATATAGTAGTCGGCAACCTGTAATAAAATTGATAATAAAATAACATAACGTCATTGTCGCACGAAAAAGAAACAATATGATTAATTGAGAATTGTTTAAACTACTTATAGTTGTAACTGAATTCGATTGTTTGTTTAATAATGACTTACATTCACTAAATCAGTAGACAGTAATCCTTTTATAGTGGAAACGGTGTTATTCATCCAAATCGAAGTATTATTTGTTAAATAGTGCATGGATTCTTTACCATCATAGAGATTATGTTTTACTGTAAAGCATATTCAATAATATCGCAAATTAGCAATTTTAGAAAGAATTTTAAAAATGTAGAGATGGTTTTATTAATCTATAATAAATATAAATATATAATGCTTTAAAATATATATATATATGCTTTTGCAAATCATTATATATGTCATTATATATGTATGATATATGTAAATGTGTTTGTCGAGCCAACGATTTGAACGATTTTTGTTTGTCAAAACTTGTTTATATCTTCAAAAAGTAAACGTGATAAATTGTTTAAATTAATTTATGCATGTAAATTCCAAAGTTTGCCTTTGTAATATTTACACTATAAAATATTAAATATTAAATTCGTATCTGTTGTGTTCAATTTTTTAAATATTTCCATGATTATTTGAAAGATGAATGTTGATAGAATATGTGTATGTACACACACACACACACACACACACACACACACACACACACACACACACACACACACACACACACACACACAGCCTACACACACACACACATTGTTATATATATCTATATCCAAAAAAATTACTTACAATGAGTAGGGATATCATGCTTGTCAGTCTTGCTGGACAATATCCAAAGATTTGAATAACCGGTATCAAATGCCACTTTAAATTGTTGCGGCGGATCACCAATGGTAATAATGGCATAGTAACTTACGCTTATATAACGAGACAAAAGTGCTGTAGGAGAATTAATAAGCGAAGAAATATCTTCCTTGCGATCTTTTAACAAAGAATGAATATAATCCATCTTGTGCAATGAAATCCTGAAAGAAGTAACATAAAATGAATATTTGACTAGCAGATATATTTCCAGAACAAACATAAGACACAATTCTACACAAATTTAAACATCTTAGAAATCAACTATATGTAACTTATATATTTACAATATAAGTACATTACGCATTTAAATATAAATATATGAGAAACATTTTTTAATTAACTCGATTTTTCTAAATTATATACGATCTTCATATTGTATATATATCTCTAAGATCATATTTAATTTGTAACAGTCTCTTTCTCTCTTTTAAATAAAATAATTATATAACTTAACATTGATTTTTAGTTAACGAAAATTTTACATATAATTTTACACAAAGAAATATTATAAAAACAACTGTATCAAGTATTAAAAAATGAGTACAGAAAATGTCAAGCGTGAGCAAATAATACAATAATACAAAGTTATTATACCTATATCTGTTCTGCTAACACGTGAAAAAATAGTTTACAATTAAATGTTTTGATGATCTCCAATCGCGATATTTATATTAACAAACATCGTCATTTAAATGTAGATAAAAGCAAGATGGACGAAGTGAACGTTACAAGAGAACAAAGAATCACTATTTCAAAAATATTCTTTTTTTATCTACTCTTTGACTAATAAATAAAATAAAATATATTTTAATCAAATAGATTTCATCTAATTTGTATCGAAGCGTTAATTCCATTTGTACAAACCACACGTTTCCAAGAAATTGAATATGACGAGAAAAAAATCGATCTCTATAATCTCGATTTTTATCATGCCAATATATAATACAATAAAATATATACTTACCTGTGCAATTTCGCATCGGTCATCACAAAGAACACCGCCACTACTACAAAAAGGCGAAACATATTTCTAAATTTATTGAAGTCTCGATTCGTGCAAATTTGAACGATGAGTTTCGACACTTTATGATCGAATACGCAGAAAAATAAAGTGTTGTCGCTTGCTCCTCTTATTTACACTGTATCGGCACACTGTTCGATAGCGTTATATATATGATCGCGCGAGCCCCTATGTTGAATGCTTGAAACGAGGAGAGAAGACGCGCGAAACATTCGAAAAAATCCTTGACAGATTTCCATCGATGAACTTAATTTAAATATATCATATTTTGTATACCCTTAATTAAAAATGTTTATTTGCACAAATTTATGATTAATAATAAAAAACAATTCTTTCGAAAGAATACAATGTTCATATCGACTAGACAGGCAATCATTAACTTTGCAATAGATAATTTGCAGAAAGGAATATATAATTAATTGAATTTTTTTTTATTTAATTAATAACATAGTTATAATATTGAGTTCTATCGATGAACAAGATACTTGTGTTATAATCTTAAGAAAAAATTTACATGACTCTCTGTTCTCTTACATATTCTACATATTATAGTTCATACGTTGAGAGTGCCATCATTTATTGATGATTTCTTAAAGCGGAAACATCACGATCAAGCTTACAATTAGACGCTTTTGACGCTAATGAATTCGTAGCTTTAAATAAAAAAAAGCAAGTTATTTGACAAAATATTTTTATATCTTTCTTCGAATGTAAAGAAAACACATATAACGCTTTTATTTTTCAAAAGACATATTTTTTGCTTCTAAATGGGCACTAACATACTTCTTTTATTATTTTTATCCTTTATATATGTTATAACTAATATTAAGACATTCAGATATGTATCGTAATAGCACTTATTGATTATTTTTACTATAAAAAAGACTTTAAATTAAAATTTTATTTTAATGTTAAAAAATTAGTACGTTTAATTTTTCACATTAGTTATTAAATGCCTAAAAAATGTTTAATATTATTTATGCTTTCTTTGAAACATTTCTTTTCGCGAGTTATACACGTCGTATATTGCTTAATTAATTATTAATTAAACGATTACTGTATCATAAGTTTTAATTATATTAAACTTTCGAATTTGTAATTCGTATTAATATACATGTACTATATATATATTTTAATAATGAAAACATTTGTAACGAGTTTGTATTTAATTTGATCTCATATAAAAAGAATGAATCATACTTTTCAATTCTTTATACTTTATACTATTATTATATTATAATATATTAATTATTATTATATGCAATTATTATATACATTAATTATTATTTATATACGATATATTAAAGTGTGTTTCTCATAATTATTCCGCGATCGGGAATGCCGGGCAAACCCCTACAGCACAAGATATTCCATAAACATTCTAGGACATTCTAGGACACATTCGTGGAATATTCAAATATATTCATACAATATTCTAGGATGTTCATAGAATATCTTGTGCTGTATGGGAAGTGTCTCGCAATTGTTTTTATATATGATTAAATATAATTAATTATTTGTTCGCAAGTAAATATGAGTGCTATGAGAAAACAGCAAAGGATGAAAAAGAAAGGAGAAGAACATCTGGAAAAGTATCGAACAGCCAGAGAGCAAAGAGAGAACCTGAAGCAGCTAGAGAAATATGTGGTAAGTAATTTATAAAAATTTATTGGTAAATTCATCAATATGAGCTTTTAATATATTGTTTTCTAGATAAAAATAAAGGGCACGTATTTTTTTTATATGTCTAAAGGATAAGACTCCTTTAAAAAAAATCGGTTTTTTCCTTTCGAGATGAATATTTCAGAAACTATAAGAAATAAAAAAAATTTTCAAATTAAAAGTTAAATGGCTTCAAAAGTACTTTACAACAATAACAAAAAAATTTTTTTAATTTTTCAAAATAATTTTTCAAAAATTTTTATATAACATTTTATATAATAATGTAACAGTTATATTGTTGAGTGGGAAATTATAACTAATAATTATATAACTGTTATTTGGTGTTTAGACAAATTTATAATATGTTTCCGTATTTTTGATCTATAATTATAGATCTAGTACGGACATAAACCAAATCGGTCGTTTTACCATGGCATGAAAATGATGTAGCCATGTAGTTCCATCAGCTCTCCCTGACTTGACATTTGAACGAAAGGTAAATAGATCTTTACTTTACCAACCCAGAATCAGCTGACGAAGGTTTGCAAGATATAATGAAGAAGTGTATTGCTTGAATCTTTTTAAAAGAATATAAAAATCTAAGGAGAAAAACAGATGTATAATTTCTTTCAAAAAAACGAAATAATATTCATCGAAGAGAAAAATTAGCATTTGTAAGTTATTTTTAACATTGATATATTTTTCTCTCTTTCAAAACTTATATTTTTACTTCTGGCATCTCTTTAAATAACAAATAAATATTACAAATAAATATGTTTGTGCTTTTATGCTATTTTTTTTTTTAGGTAAAACTTCCTTACGTCTATTGACAAGTATAAAGTGCGGATAATATTCACACGACTAGCATGAGTAAAAATATAGATGTTTTGTCAGAGGAGATCGACGAGTTGCTATTGCGTAAATTAGAATTAATGCAAAAAAAGGTGCAAGAAAATGTTCAAATGGAGACATTGTTGAAAGATGGTCACATCGAGTTAGCTAAAGCGAAGTATATCCGTGGAAAGGAGAACATTAGTATTCTACAGGTTCCAAACAACGAAGACACAGTTACATCCTTGTTTGACTTGGAAACTAATGTGAATGACAATGACGAGCCTGCGGTGTGTTTTGACATAAGTTTAAAAAAATCAAGCAGCGAGACAGATGAACCAAAAGATCCTGTGAAATGGTTTGGTGTATTGGTCCCGCAAAATTTGAAGAAGAGTCAGAAACGCTTTCAGGAATCCATCTATCTTGCTGTGAAGATAGCAAATGTACAAGCGGAACTTACTTCCGTGCTCTCCAAGCTTAAAGCATTACATATTGAAAAAGACAGTTTATGTTCTGCAAATGATGTTAAAACTTAAAAACAAATATCCTTGTAAATTATAATATATATAAATATAATTTATAATTTAATATTTAGAGGAGAAATGATACACTATACCAAATTAGAAATGAATCTAATATAACAATATAATCGAAAAAAGATATATATTTTTCAAGTGTTCAACTTACAACTTACAAAGCTGCAGAAAATTTATTTATTTTGCAGAACATATATGAAATTTTTATGTATATTTTTCAGTATTGTACCAGTTTTTTTTCTATATAAGTTTGTGATGCAATTGTAGGAGTCTATTAAAGAAGAAAAAATTATATTGTTATATTAATTAAATTATATTAATTATATTTATATGTTCAATATTAAGAGAAAAGATTATACACAATTTATTGATAAACATACAATTTAATTTATTTAGATAGTCAAATAATTTTATTTGTATAACTAAAGAAAAGAAAATTTTTGTTGTGTATTCAAAGTATATGTATGATTAATTATACGAGTAGAAAATAAATTTATAATATTTATTATATTTCACATAAAAATTTCAAGTAATAAGTAATATTTTTATTTATAAACTTTTATTATTTAGAAACTATATTTTATTTACAAACTATTTATTATTTACAAACTATATTTTTTTATTTATAAACTTTACGTCAAATTTTTATACATTATTTTTATGTAGAAATTTAAAAAAAAAAGTGTTCTTGAATGTTATGAAGGAAGATTGACCAATCAGAGCGAAGGAATCTTTGCTCCTTTCCGATTGGTCAGTCGAATGACTTGAAATTTTAGTAAATTGCATAGTGTTTTTTCCGAAATCGATTGGTAGGAGTTAGTAGACTCTTTAGAGGTCTCCCTCGTCGAAGTTTAACGGTCGCGGAAAAAGCATTTATTTTCAAAAACTACAAAGCGTACGTTTATTCGCTCGTACAAGCCGTTATTGTTGATATCGTATCGCGTATGCGTCGATTTCTTCGAATTGTGCGCGTTATTGTTGATTGAGAAGAGATCACCGAGTGACATGTCAGTTGCATAGAAAGATCCTACGAAAGGAACGACATAATAAGCGTCGCAAAATGACTTCCTTGTCACTTTTAGCAACCTATGACGAGTTGGTGAGATGCTCAAATGTCCTGATAAATGGATCCTGCGAGGAAGGTATTTTTATTTTAACAATCCTAAAAAATTATACACGTTTATATTTTTGAGATTTTATGCAGTAGCATTTTTATCAAATTTTCTGAGATTTTAGTTTTACTGCAATATTGCTTCTTTGCAGAATTCTTGCAATTTGCCTTAAACCAAGAGGAGATGAGACAGAAATGGTTGGCATCGGAACAAGAGTGTCAACGGCTTCATTCAGCCCTGGACAAGGCTCATCACGAAATTGCTGGGCTGGATAGAAAATTGCGTCACGCTAGAAGAAACTTGGAGGAGGAGAGCCGTAAACGTCGTATTATTGAGGAACAGAAAGATTCATTGGTAGCTGAAATATTTCAGAACAAATGTTCTAAAAATATATATATTTTTCAGCTGTAATAATTTCTATTCATATTTATTTTCCAGGAGAAACAAATTGCTACAGCCAGAAATTTCTTATTTACTGATGGAGGTAAAAACCTAAATGATGAAACTAGAGAAAAACTACAGTTTCTTAATAATACTTCTTTGAATCAACAAAGTAACATACATATTCAAGACACTCACAATGACAAGTAAGTAATGAGAATCTCGAGAAGAAAAGATTGATTTTGACATTTATGTAATAGCATTGTGCTGCTTTCATTTTTAGGCTTAACACAATTGCTGAGTTGGACTCCACAGGCTCAATATTAAGCGATCTTAACTGTCTATCAAAATCGGAAGATGACTTAGAGACTAGCGCTATTTTACATCAAAATTTGAAGAGTGGAAAACGACAATGGAAGGAACATCGTCCCAGTAGCGAACATTCTAAAAAACGTCGTAGCTCGTTGCATAAAGTTACTGAATTAAATTCTTCTGATAGAATAGTAGCCACTACTACTGTAGTTATGCCAAAAGATGGTGCAATTACTGCATCATCGACGATTGAGGCTATTCCTGGTGATGAAAATGCAGATCCACAGGTCTCTTCACAAAGTACACGCAAACGGCGTAAGAGTAGTGGAGAACGTAACAAATCAAAATCGCACATAGATGCAAACAAAATACTAATAGATACAGCAGTATGTTATTAAACTATTTAATTTAACTAAATTGTCGTTTTTTACATTTATATGTATGATTAATATTAAAAACGTTTTTATTTTTAGCCATCAGCACCACAGGCTGACATGCTTACATCAACTTCAGATACAGAAGATGTCTTCAAACCAAGTCCAAATATTGGTGGATATACTATGAATGCAAAAATATCTAGGAATCACCGTTTTGCAGCCAAATATGTCATTAGACCGGAAATCTGCACACCTTGTGGTAAAAGGTAAATATATTCAACTAAGTATAAATATCTAAACATTTTGAAAAACTTTTTGTTCCTTTCATATCAATAGATACATTAAATTTATAAAAAAAAAATATCTCAATGTTCCCCTTAATTTATTAATTATTTACAATTTATTTATACATTTATTTGTATAATTAATTAATTAATATAATATATTTATTTATATAATTTCTCCTTTAATGTATTTATATTTAATTATAATTATTTAATTATAATTGATAGAATTCGATTTGGAAACACAGTTCAAAAATGCGAAGATTGCAGAGCTATAGCTCACCCTGAATGCAAAGATTTAGTGCCTCTGCCATGTGTGCCGACAGGAAATACGCCTACGTTACGTGGTGCACCCGTGAGCATTATAAATTCTACATCAATAAAACATTCAAATATATATTTATATTTTTAATGAAATCGATTTTTATACAGGGCACTATAGCTGATTACACACCAATAATACCACCTATGGTGCCTTCCATAGTAGTTCATTGCATTAATGAGGTTGAATTGCGCGGAATGAATGAACAAGGTTTATACAGAGTAAATGGAGCGGCTGCAGATGTCAAATCTCTTAAAAATAAATTCTTAAAGGGCAAAGGTGCTCCAAATCTTTCTAATGTCGACATCGCAACCATCTGTTCTACTCTGAAAGATTTCTTCAGGTATATCATTTCGTGCAATATACAATAGATGCATATATATATATATATATATATATATATATATATTTATTTGATATATATATATATATATATTTATTTATATTTATTTGAAGAAGCGAGAAAGAGCAAAAAATGTGTTTTACAGATCTTTACGTGAGCCACTAATCACTGTCGCTTTGATGGGAGACTTTATACGTGCGACAACGTTAACGGATAAACAAGATGCCGATGCTGCTCTTTATCAGGCAATTTCAGAACTGCCGCAACCGAATCGGGATACTTTGGCCTTCCTGATGCTACATTTACAGAGAGTATCGAGTAGTCCCGAATGTAGAATGCCCATCAGTAATCTTGCCACAGTTTTTGGGCCGACTTTAGTTGGTAACACTTCCAACAAACCATCTTCTATTATGCTCAATGAAATCAAACATCAAGTTGCGGTAATATTCGATATCTACTTTAATTGTACTATTATAAATAGAAATACACAAACACTTTAATATAATTTATTCTAGGTAGTAGAAAATCTGCTCCAAATTCCATCCGATTATTGGGCTACTTATGTGAATCCGACGAACTCGAATGATATCTATACTCCAAAAACGGGCGAATTAAAACATACACCGTCAACAGAATCGCTCCTTAAGCGTAGTATCTCCCGCGGTTTTTTTAATACTCCGCTTTCTTCCAGGTGAGTAAAATGTATAGAGAATAACTTGCTTATATTTAATGTATTGTTTTTTGTTACACATCTTTTTTTATTCATAGCCGCACTTTTGCGAGGAGAAACAAGAAATACTTTGCTACACCACCTTCTAGAGCAGGATTCTAATGAGTAAATTTATATTCATTATATTATAACAAAACTTACATTTGTTATATCATAGAAATTTTCTGCACAGAAATTTGTTTAATTTGATCTTTAATAGTATACGTTTTTATATGTATTTTTTTGTAAATATGCTTAATATATGCAATAAACATTCCTCAATTTATATTTCATTTCTTTAGAGTAGTAACAATATTTAGATTTTGTATTGATACACATAATATTTTTTTATACTTAAATTTTTTTGACATATGATTTTGTATATCTATATTCCATGATAGAAACAATTCGATTTCGTGCAGCAAGCAATGTAGTGAGAGTAAAACATTATATACCATATTCAATAAAAATACAAATATTTTAATTTACTAATCTGTGGTAAATGCCCATGGTCTTGAAATTCTGTTAAAATATTTCATAACTAAATGATACTCAAAGATCTATGCATAATAGATGAAAATCGAATTGTTTCTCTCATGAACAGAAAATACAATCAAATTTTTAATTTTATTTTTTTAATTATTTTTTTACTTATTTTAGCTTTTTTCAATTTTTAACATTTTTTTATTGCTATTTGATATTATTTTTAAAAAATATCAATGTAAATAACAATTTAAAAATTTTCATATTTTTCTCTGTCACATAAATAAATTATATAAATTGTAAATTTTTTATGCGTATATTTTTTATTTTTTTTTTTTATGCATGTACTATAAATATTGAAAGATAATCTTAAGACTACTATAATAAATTAAGCTTATTGAAAAAAATTTGACTTATTTTATTAAATATTACAGTGAAACAACTTTTTAAGAAACTTTGAGCTGTCCGGAACGGATAACCAAGTCAAACAAGAGAAAATTATCTTTTACTTTAGATATATTTGCAAATAAACATGCATATCAATTATCATATATTTTTAATTCTTTAATGTACAGATATTGGTGATGACAACACAGCTATTATTGTTTAAAATTTTATCAGAACTTTCATGATAGCATGAATTTCAGTATTCAAAGAGCAGTTGAAAGAAGAACATATATTTACAAGACTACTAACAATTTTTTGAAGAAAACATTTTATTAAAATGGTATGCTTAGTTTTTATATTTTGAAAAAATTTAAAATAAGATTTTTTTGTATATATTTTAATAAGAAAAAGTATATTTTTATATTTCCGTACTATATAAATAATAATTATATGTATAATATAAATAATAATTAATTATAGATTTATTGTATATTTATAATATAAAATTATATAATGAAATTAATATACAATGAAATTAATATACAATTATGAAATTAATATACAATTAATATTTTAAATTATTACTGTTTTAAATTAATTAAATTATATTTTATATTACAATTAAATTAATATAATATTAGATCAACGTTAGTACTATAATAATTACTATATAATTATTAAAACAATTTTTTTTTCTTATACTGCTATAACTTATATTTGAAATTTTCATCAACTTATATAATTTTTTTATTATAATATTATGGTTAGATTTTTATTCAAGTTAATTAATATATTTAGCATAATTTTATTTATTATAATATCACATTTAACCAATACCATTTTTACTATATTTTTAAAAGACTTTTTTACTTCAATTTACAGAGATGCAATATGAAGTTATTTATCATCATTTTTGTCTGTTTGACCGCACTATCAGCCAATGATGACATTCAAACCTCCTTGGAGTTTCCTGACTCTGCGAATGAGATTGAACATCTGTGCAAAAATGAAATAATTTCTTTTAATTTTGCTAACACAGCAATCACTTCTATTGGTCGGGATTTTATTAGTAGTCCTTGGATTACTTGTCTCAATTTCACAAACACTCAAATTAGCAATATCGAGAAAGGCGCCTTCAACAAACTTCCTAATTTGACTCAATTGATTCTTTCTAATAACGACTTACAAAAACTTTTCGACTTTGGAGCTCATGAAAATTTAAAGTTTCTTAATCTGAATAGTGCAACCTCTTCTCGCGCTAATTACTTATCTATTTTTGGAGAATATCCTAATTTAGAAATCTTATCTGCCCGTAAAAATTATATCACAGATTTAATTTCAAAAGTGAATACTCCATTTCCAAAACTGAAGATCCTAGATCTTTCTAACAACCAGATACAAAGTACTAATTTTGTAAAATTGTTACCAAATAGTTTACATGGTCTTGATCTCCACGGCAATTCGCTCTTTTCTTTGGTTTTTGATAAAAACCATGTAAACTTATTAACACTAAACTTGGATTACAACAATCTGCGTTATATAACATATGTTATGGCTGGCCTAGAAAATTTGCAGTATCTTTCCATTTCTGGAAACGAAATTGATTCTATTGAATCAAACGCTTTTGAAGACACTAATGAGTTGGTCTATTTGAACTTATCCACAAATAAAATAACTCACTTCTATTCAGAAACATTTGTAAAATTGCAATCTTTAAGATTACTCGATTTGAGTTTTAATATGCTCGAGGAAATTCCACAAATTTCAAGTGAAACAATTATTAGCATTTTATTCCTTAGTTGTAATAATATTAAAAGTATAATTTCGAATGCTTTTGTACAAATGCCAAAATTGATAAAATTATTTTTGGGAGGGAATGAGATCAACGAAATTAATGTTAAAGCATTCGCTCAACTTCAGTTTTTAGAAATATTAGATCTGTCGAGGAATAAATTAAGTTTCCTACAGGAAGGATGGAGTGAATTTTTAACGTCTCTAAAATATTTAAATTTAAACGATAATGAATTTACCTCCCTAGAATATTTATCTCTAACAAACGTGTTACCATTGATGGAACTGCATCTGGCGAATAATTCACTGGAATATTTAAATGTTAGCTATTTCAAAAACTTGCCGCAGAATCTTACCGTGAGTTTGCAGAAATTTAATTCTACAAACTAATGAATTCTGATAGATGCAAACCGAAATAAAAATTATTACAATGCAACAGATATATTTTTTTGTAAATTTAACATTTTTACAAAAGCTTTTTATAAAAAACCAACTCACAAAAATCCAGCTCTTTTATAAGAAGATAACATCTTTTTATAAAGAGGTTGAAGAGCTTGCCACAAATGTACAAATGTAAAAATTTATTTGTTTCTACGTTTATTGGACATAAGATAATTAAATGATGAGTCTTATAAAGAAAACAATAATATACATAATTGTCGTTATTATAATTATAATTTTTTATATTCATCATTTTTAATTATTAATAATAGTTAATTATGGTATGTATCTTTTTTATAATTACTAATATATTTAGTAGAATATATAGATAATATATTTAGTAGAATAGTAAATAGAATAATGTAATGTATAAACATATAAAATGTACAAAATAATAAAATAAATGTATAAAATAATATGTATAAAAATATGTAAAATGTATAAAATGTATAAAATAATATGTATATAAATATATATATATATATATATATATATACATATACAAATATCTCTCTCTCGTTCTCTCTCTCTTTCTCTCTATTAAAAAAACAAAATAAAAAATTAAATTTAAAATTTTGTCCTTCCCTCCTGAATTTTAAAATATATATTTCTGGAACATATATTTGTAATATGAAATATTGAAAATCATTTTCGAAAATATTTCTAATATGTTAAAATAATTGATGAATTCGGGAATGACCTAATTTTTTTTTACATAACATGATATAAATTAATTTTTACAATCAAATATAATAAAATTTCAATTATTTATTACGAGTTTATTCATTCCATGAATCAATTCATAAATGTAAATGATGTTCTGCTGCATTCAAGACAAAAATAGATAACTATTTAATAGTTTTTGATATGCCTTTAGATTTTTTATTTCTGAACTAATATATACTAAAGAGATAAATCTTTACGAGATAGATCTATATTTAGAAGTTAGAAAGAAAGACAGGAGAATCAAAAGATGCCAATTCAAGAATAGAACAAGATCTGTTCTAAACTAATGCAGGCAATTCAACTAAAAAGTTCAGTTTAATAAAAAAAACAGACCTAAACACATTTTTTGTATAGTCTGATAATAGTCAGTTTGGAATAATTGTCGTACGTATATACTATTTTAAAGTTAAGATTGATTATTTTGATAAATGTTAATGTTTGTATAACTTACATCTTTTCATGCAAGAGATGCAAAACGAAATCTGATTTCTGAAATTTTAAGATAATGATCGATATTGCGATTTTGCAACAAAATTGTCGCATATAAAAAAAATATTTTAATTTATTAAACTGTGATAAATTCTCAAGGTCTTGAAATTTAAATGTATTCTATCAAAATATTTCACAACGAAATAATATTTAAAGATCTATGTATAATGAACGAAAATCAAGTTGTTCTCTCATGAAACACAAAATACATACAATCAAACTTTTCTATCTTATTTTTTTTAATTATTTTTTTCATTTATTTTAGCCTTTTCAATTTTAATATTTTTTTCTTGTTTTTGTATTGTTATTTAATATTATTCTAAAAAGATATCATGCAGTATCTCGAAAAAAAATCAAAAGTTTACAAAAAAAATAACGAAATTATATATAAATATAGAAAAGTATGTTTTCTTGGCGTAAGTATATATAGAATTTAAGAATTTTCATATTTTTCCCTGTCATAAATTTTGAATTTTTCATTTTTCTTTCTATGTATATACTATTATATATATATTGAAAATATAATAAACTTATGATTTCTATAATAAATTAAATTTACAGAAAAAAATTTGACTTATTTTATTAAATGTTATAGTGAAATGACTTTTTGATAAATTTAAGACTGTACTACTTCGTTGTATGCGGAATACATACATATATCCAAGTGAAGCGACATATTATATCGGTTTAAAATTTATCAGAACTGACAGAGGATTTCAGTACTCAAAGAGCAGTTGTTACGAGAAGAGCGTATATTCACAAGATACAATTACTAACAAATTTGAATAATTTTCTGAAGAAAGCATTTGATTAAAATGGTATGTTTATAGTTTCCTTTTTTTAAAAAGATTCAAATAAATAAAATATTTTTTTGTATATATTTGGTATATATATTTTTTGTTCATATTAAGAAAAAACATATTTGTATATTCTCTGTCTGCTCTATATAAACTAATTATTATACATTTTTTTATATTATATAATATTATAATATACAATTATGTATATTAATATTTTTAAATAATTTAATTTAACTTTTAATTATACTTTTAATTATATTTTAAATTACAATTAAATTAAATAATATAGATCAATATTAGTTATTAGTATTATAATATTATATAGTTATGTATAGCATAATAATTATTATATAATTATTAAAACGGGACTTTTTACTACTACACTCGCTATAACTTATATCTAAATTTTTCATCATGTTATACATATAATTTTTTTATTATACTTATGATTATACAGGCTTTTGTCATTAAAGTTATATTAGCATAATTTCACTTATTATAATACTTAATATTACATTTAAAAACATTTTTACTATATTTTTAAAAGACATTTTTTACTACATTTACAGAGATCCAGTATCATGAAGTTTTATTCTATTATCATCATTTCCGTCTACTGGTCCACACTATCAGCTAATGATGATATTCAAATCTCCTTGGAATTTCCCAACTATGCGAATGAGTTTGAGCATCTGTGCAAAAATGAAATAATTTCTTTTAATTTTGCTAACGCAATCATCACCTCTATTGGTCGGGATTTTATTAGTAGTCCTTGGATTACTTGTCTCAATTTCACGAGCACTCAAATTCGCAATATCGAGAAAGGCGCCTTTAACAAACTTCCTAATTTGACTCATTTGATTCTTTCTAATAACGATTTAGAAAAACTTTTTGACTTTGGAGGTCATGAAAATTTAAAGTTTCTTGATTTGAATAGTGCAACCTATTCTCGCACTTATTACTCATCTTATATAGATTATATCTTTGAAGAATATCCTAACTTAGAAATCTTGTCTGCCCGTAAAAATTATATCCGAGATTTAACGCCAAAAGTGAATACTCCATTTCCAAAACTGAAGATCCTAGATCTTTCCGGCAATAAAATACAAGGAACCAATTTGGTAAAATTGTTGCCAAATAGTTTACATTTTCTTGATCTCCACGACAATTCGTTCTCTTCTTTGGTTTTTGATAAAAAATATGTAAACTTATTAGCACTAAACTTGGATTACAATAATCTGCAACATATAAAATATAAGCATATAAATAATTATGGTCTAATGATGGCTGGCCTAGAAAATTTGCAGTATCTTTCCGTTTCTGGAAACAAAATTGTTTCTATTGAATCAAATGCTTTTGAAGACACTAATAAGTTGGTCTATTTGAACTTATCCACAAATAAAATAACTCACTTCTATTCAGAAACATTTGTAAAATTGCAGTCTTTAAGATTACTCGATTTGAGTTTTAATAAACTCGAGGAAATTCCGCAAATTTCAAGTGAAACCATAATTAGCATTTTATTCGTTAATGGCAATAATATTAAAAGTATAATTTCGAATGCTTTTGTACAAATGCCAAAATTGACGAAATTAATATTGGGAGGGAATCAGATCAGCGAAATTAATGTTAAAGCATTCGCTCAACTTCAGTTTTTAGAAATATTAGATCTGTCGAGGAATAAATTAAGTTTCCTACCGGAAGGATGGAGTGAATTTTTAACATCTCTAAAATATTTAAATTTAAACGATAATCAATTTACCTCCCTAGAATATTTATCTCTAACAAACGTGTTACCATTAATGGAACTACATCTGGCGAATAATTCACTGGAATATTTAAATATTAGCTATTTCGAAAACTTGCCGCAGAATCTTATCGTGAGTTTGCAAAAATTTAGTTCTACAAACTAATGAATTTTCGTAGATGCAAATCAAAATAAAAGTTATTACAATGCAACAGATATATTTTTTTGTAAATTTAACATTTTTACAAAAGCTTTTTATTAAAAAAATCCAGCTCCTTTATAAGAAGATAACATCTTTTTATAAAGAGGTTGAAAAGTTTGCGACAAATGTAAAAATGCTTCTACATTTATTGGAGATAAGATAATTTAAATGAGGAGTCCTATAATCAAAAACAATAATATACATAATTGTCGTTATTATAATTATTCATAGTCTTTTATATTCATCATTATTATTATAATTATTAATATTAGTTAATTATGGTATATATCTTTTTTATAATTACGGATAATATATTTAGTAGAATAGTGGATAGAATAATACGTATATAAACATATAAAATATATATAATAATGTATATAATAATAAATATATATAATAATGTATATAAAACGTAAAAAATAATATGTATATAAACAAATATATATATATATATATATATATATACATATATAAAATCTCACTCTCTCTCTCTCTCTATATATATATATTAAGAAAATAATATAAAAAATTAAATTTATTAAAACTTTACCCTCTCCTCCTAAATTTTAAAATATATATTTCTGGATCATACATTTGTAATATAAAATATTGAAAAACATTTTCAAAAAATTTTTTAATATGTTAAAATAATTGATGAATTCGAGAATGGTCTAATTTTTTTTACATAACATGATATAAATTAATTTTTACAATCAAATATAATAAAATTTAATTTATTTATTACGATTTTATTCGTTTCATGAATTAATTCATAAATGTAAATGATGTTCTATTGCATTCAAGACAAAAAATAGATATCTATTTAATAGACAGCTTTTGATATGCCTTAAATTTTTTATTTTTGAACTAACATATACTAAATTCGAGATAGATCTATTTAGAAATTGGAAAGAAAGACAGGAGAATCAAAAAATGCCAATTCAAGAATAGAACAAAATCTAATGTTTTTGACTGATCTAATGCAGCCAGTTTAGCTAAAAAGTTCAGTTTAATAAAAAAAAAACAGATCTAAAAGAAAAGAAACCTTTTGTATAATCAGCTGTCATACGTACATATAATACTATTTTAAAGTTAAGATTGATTATTATTTTGATAAGTGTTAATGTTTGTATAACTCGCATTTTCATGTAAGAGATGCAAAACAAAATCTGATTTCTGAAACTCGAAGACAATGATCGATATCGCATTAATAAAATTGTCGCATATAAAAAAAAGTATTTTAATTTATTAAACTGTGATAAATTCTCAAGATCTTGAAGTTTAAGTGTATTCTGTCAAAATATTTTACAACGAAATGATATTTAAAGATCTATATATAATGGACGAAAGTCGAGCAGTTCTCTCATAAAACACAAAATATATACAATCGAACTTTTCTGATTATTTTTATCATTTATTTTTGTTTTTTCAATTTTTATTATTTTTGTTTTTCTTGTTGCTATTTGATATTTCTAAAAAGATATCATGCAGTATCTCGAAAAAAAATCAAAAGTTACAAGAAAAATAATGAAATTATATATAAATGTAAGAAAAGTATGTTTTCTTGGCGTAAGTATATATAGAATTTAAGAATTTTCATATTTTTCCCTGTCATTCAATTTTGAATTTTTCATTTTTCTTTCTATGTACGTACTATATATATTGAAAATATAATAAACTTAAGATTTCTATAATAAATTAAATTTACAGAAAAAAATTTGACTTATTTTATTAAATGTTATAGTGAAATAACTTTTTGATAAACTTAAGACTGTACTACTTCAGGTTGTATGCAGAATGTACATATATTCAAGTGAAGCGACATATTATATCGGTTTAAAATTTATCAGAATTAACAGTTGATTTCAGTATTCAAAGAGCAGTTGTTACGAGAAGAGCGTATATTCAAAAGATATAATTACTAACAAATTTGGATAATTTTTTGAAGAAAGTATTTGATTAAAATGATATGTTTATAGGTTCATATTTTTAAAAAGTTTTATAAATTTAAAAAGTTTTTAAAATAAATAAAATATTTTTTTGTATATATTTGGTATATATATTTTTTGTTCATATTAAGAAAAAATATATTTTTATATTCTCCGCGTGCTCTATATAAAATAATTATTATACATTTTATTATATTATATAATATTATAATATACAATTATGTATATTAATATTTTTAGTTAATTTAATTTAACTTTTAATTATACTTTTAATTATATTTTATATTACAATTAAATTAAATAATGCAGATGAATATTAGTTATTATTATTATAATATTATATAGTTATGTATAGCATAATAATTATTATATAATTATTAAAACGGGACTTTTTACTACTATACTCGTTATAACTTATATCTAAATTTTTCATCATGTTATACATATAATTTTTTTATTATATTTATGATTATACAGGCTTTTGTCATTAAAGTTATATTAGCATAATTTCACTTATAATACTTAATATTATGTGAAACCATTTTTATTATATTTTTAAAAGATATTTTTTACTACATTTACAGAGATCCGGTATCATGAAGTTTTATTTTATTATCATCATTTCCGTCTGTTGGTCCACACTATCAGCCAATGATGATATTCAAATCTCCTTGGAATTTCCCGACTATGCGAATGAGTTTGAGCATCTGTGCAAAAATGAAATAATTTCTTTTAATTTTGCTAACGCAATCATCACCTCTATTGGTCGGGATTTTATTAGTAGTCCTTGGATTATTTGTCTCAATTTCACAAGCACTCAAATTCGTAATATCAAGATAGGCGCTTTCAACAAACTTCCTAATTTAACTCAATTAATTCTTTCTAATAACAATTTAGATAAACTTTTCGACTTTGGAGGTCACAAAAACTTAAAGATCCTTAAACTGAATAATGCAAGCCACTCTATTGATTTTACAAAAAATTATATCTTTGAAGAATATCCTAACTTAGAAATCTTGTCTGCCCGTAAAAATTATTTCACAAAATTAACTTCAGAAGTGAATACTCCATTTCCAAAACTGAAGATCCTAGATCTTTCCAACAACTATATACTACGTACCGATTTTGTAAAATTGTTGCCAAATAGTTTACATTTTCTTGATCTCCACGACAATGCGTTCACTTATTTGGTTTTTGATAAAAAACATGTAAACTTATTAGCACTAAACTTGGATTACAATTATCTGCGTCATATAACATGTCATTTATACATATAATATTTATACATATAATTATGATCTAGTGATGGCTGGCCTAGAAAAGTTGCAGTATCTTTCCGTTTATGGAAACTTAATTGATTCTATTGAATCAAGCGCTTTCGAAGACACTAATGAGTTGGTCTATTTGAACTTATCCACAAATAAAATAACTCACTTCCACTCAGGAACATTTGTAAAATTGCAGTCTTTAAGATTACTCGATTTAAGTTTTAATAAGCTCGAGAAAGTTCCGCAAATTTCAAGTGAAATAATAATTAGAATTTTATTCCTTAATGGCAATAATATTAAAAGTATAGTTTCGAATGCTTTTGTACAAATGCCAAAACTGATGAAATTAATATTGGGAGGGAATCAGATCAGCGAAATTAATGTTAAAGCATTCGCTCAACTTTTAGAAATATTAGATCTATCGAGGAATAAATTAAGTTTTCTAATGGAAGGATGGAGTGAATTTTTAACATCTCTAAAATGTTTGAATTTAAACGATAATCAATTTACTTCGCTAGAATTTTTATCTCTAACAAACGTGTTACCATTGATGGAACTGCATCTGGCGAATAATCCATTAGAATATTTAAATGTTAGCTATTTCGAAAACTTGCCGCAGAATCTTATCATAAGTTTGCAGGAATTTAACTTTACAAACTGGAATTCTGGTATCTGCAGACCATAATAAAAGTTATTACAATGTAACAGATATTTTTTTTTATAAATTCTACATTTTCACAATAGATTCTTTTTAATAGACTTTTTAATAAACTGCCGACTTATAAAAATAATCTATTTTATAAAAAGATAAAGTCCATTTGTAAAGAGATTGCTGCAAATATACAAAAATGCTTCTACTTTTGTTGGAGATGATTTGAATGATGGATCTTATATTTACACAATAACTCTGTAATAATCGTCGTTTATTAATTTTTAATTAATCATGTTTGTATAATATTAATATTAATTAATCATGTTTGTTTTTATAATTACGAATAATATATATATGTAGTATGTATAAAATAATAGATAAAACATGTATATATATATATATATATATATATGTGTGTATAAAGATATCAACAAAAAATTGATTAAGAAAATATAATATATAAATAAAATAATATAAAAAATACTTTATTAAAACTTTGCTCTGTTCTCCCGAATTTTAAAATATATTTTTTGAGCATACATTTGTAATATGAAATATTGAGAGAAATATTCTTAAAAAATTTCTAAAAGTTAAAATAATTAAATGAATCGGGAATGGTCTAATCTTTTTTTTAATATATAAGACGTGAGATAGAATATTCTAATTTTTATAATCAGATATACAATGAAATTTGAAATTTATTTAAGATTTTATTATTTATTATTTTATTCGTTTCATGTGTATCAATTCGTAAATGTAAATGACAACGATTTTCTTTTACATTCAAACAGAAAATAGATATCATAACTTTTGATATATGCCTTTAGATTTAGATCTTTATATTTCTGAACTTGCTGTACTAATGTATACTAAAAATGAGATTGAAGATTATCGCGGTACTGTTTATATCGCCAAGATTGACTGTGTAGAGAGAGAATTTGATAATATATGAAACGTCACTACTTTATTTGTTCTTTTATATTGTTCAAGGTTACTGTGCGAATAAGCGTAAGTCATAAAACGTCAAAATTGAAATATTCTATGAGTGATTGCCGATTAAGAAAATTTAAAGCATTGATCGAAATTTATTTAATTTTAATAAGTATCATTAGAGAAATTATTATTAGTAAGTATTAATAATCGAAAAATCATAATAAAATTAATTTCTTTATCCCCTTTTATGTTCCATTTTTCAATTTTTATTCGTAGTAATTAATGATTGCGATTCGATAAAGATTTATCGTTGCGATACGTTTTCATGACGTTTATCATAAGCTAATTTATTTTTAATTATTAGTAATTATATCAAAATATATTTTGATGCTAATCGTAATTAGATGCTAATCGTGTTTAGAAAAAAAATTCGACAATATGCAAAGCGTTTCGCATCATTACTTTATCGCTCGAATGTCACCATGCGAATGATAATAAAGGCAAGGTAATATATTAACAATAGCGCGCTATTGTTTATATTACCAAAGTCGAACACCGTGTTATTGATAATTCGTTGCCGAAATATTTTACGTATTATAACATATACTGTTATACATGAAAATATTAAATTGTAGAAGTTTTTCAATTTATAGATTAATTAAACGATTATTTATTAAACAATTAATTAATATCCCAGGTAAAACATGAAACTCATAATGACATCCCATACAGCACAGAATATTGCTGTAATATCATTATGACGTCACCTAAAAGTCATTTTAGAAAAATCATAATGATCATTTGATATACTTTTGGCAATGTTTTGGTGACTTATTAATGTCATTTTTTATATATCCCACACAGCACAAAATATTACAGTAATATTACAATATCGCTACAATATCGCTACAATATCGCAGCAATATTGTAGCAATACTGTAATATTACTGCAATATTCTGTGCTATATGGGATATTACGCAATTACTTGTTTATTTAATTATTCATGTATATTTTAATTATATTTAAGCAACATAATCTTTTTAAAATTATATAATGGGAGCTTTCCAGCAACGACACAGAGCGACACAACTGTCGCATGTATATCATTCTATCTTCTTTCAATATCAATAAACAACAAAGATAGAATGATATTCTGTGTCGCTCTGTGTCGTTGCTGGAAAGCTCCCAATGCGATTATTAAACTTAAAAATTTATGATTCTTTTTGTCATCTTTAACTAATTTTTTAATCATTTTTGTTTAGGTAACTTTTAAGTGATAAATAAAATCATGATAACATCATAATGATGTCATTATGAGTTTCATGTTCTACCTAGGATACGAAGCATTTCCCATCGTTACTTTACTGCTCGAATGTCATCGAACAAATGATAGCAAAACCGTAACGTACAAGCAATAACACGTTATTGTTTATGTCATCAAAGTCGAACACACTGTCATTGATAATTTGTTGTCGAAATATTTTATATATTATAAAACAATTTATTGATTAAAATTGATTATTTATTAAATAATTTATCACGGAGCCTTTCGTTATGCTAATGATTTGCATCTATATTATAATTCGATTGTTTTACTTTGTGTTTTCTCACAATCCAAATTATTTATTTACATTGTCAAATAGAACGATAAGATAACACGGATGAAATATATTTGTGACTCTAAATATTAAAATAATAATTATTGTCCGTAAAAAATCGTAACGATCGAAGCGATTATTTAATATTTTAGATTCTTATAATTTAATCGATCTTTGATTAAATTGTATATTGTTTAATTAACAAGGATTGAGAAAATTTAAAGTATTGTTTGAAATATATTTAATTTTAATATTATTAAAGAAATATAATTAACAGCAATGATCGAAAGATCATTACATAATTAATTCTCTTATCCTCTTTTATATATCCTCTATTTCAATTTTTAATCGCGGTAATGAAGCATTATGATTCAATAAAGATTTATGGTTGCAATTTATATTGTTAATTAATTTATAAATAATTAATTTTTATTAATATTTAAAACAAATTATGTTTCGATACTAATCGTAATCGTGTTTAATAAGAAAATTACAATATTCGAAGCGTTTCTCACTACTTTATTATTCAAGAGTCATCGTGCAATGATGACAAAGCGGTAATGTATAGCACGCTACTGTTTATATTTTATATTGCCAAAATCGAACGCCGTGTTAATTGATAATTCATTATCGAAATATTTTATATATTATAAAATATACATTAACGGAATATTAAATTATGGAAATATTTTAATTTATTGATTAATTGATTATTTATTAAATAATTTATCATGGAGCTAATTATTTGAATTTATTCGATTATTTTACCGCGCTTTTCCGAAGTCAAATTCTATAATATTTAGTTTTGCATTTTTAAAAAATTGACTTATAGCGAGCTAAATAAATAAATAAGTAAATGATGTTGAGAAGAAAAAGAAGACACATCAATAAATAAATAAATAATAGTCTGAAAAGGGAGAACATATTTAAAATAATATTTTTATATAATAAATTATTATTAAATTATTTATATTTTTATTTATATTATCAGAGGGACATATATATATACTATTATTTATATTATCAAAGGGACATATATGTTACCCTCTGAGAACATTCGTGGATATTGGTTTTGTAGTTCATGTTGTTTTTAATGTCTACAGAGGGAGTATCGCTTAGGGATCACCTAAAAGCGAACCATAACATCTCTCAGTCTTCTCCCTGAGCACAATATGTACTGTGTTTTGGAGTAGCTGTCGCACGTGTATACTATTTTGAGGTTAAAGATTGATTATTTTGACAAACATTAATAACAAACATTAATAACAATTATTATTTATTTATTTATTTGTATAACTCGCATATTTTCACACAAGAGAGACAAAACGAAATCTGATTTCTGAATTTCGAAAATAATTATTGATAACGCAAGATTAACACAAATGTATCGTAAAATGAACGCTCGTATTTTATTTAAATTATATTCCTCTATCAATCGCGTTGATTTGAACAAAACGCGTAGATTTTACTGTAACAGAAATATATTAAAGCTTCATGAAAGGGGCATGTACGAAGATATATTTCCCAATACCAGTACGTAAGTATATTTTAAAATTATTTTTTGATAAAAAAATAATAAATTAAATTGCAATAATAAATTAAATTGTTATAATAAATTAAAATAAAGCATATATATGAGAGAAATAAATTATATAAAATTATATTAAATAAAGCATATATATATATATATATATATATATATATATATAAAAGTAAATTATATATATTAAATTATAATTTTGTGTAAGCATTTTGTATTGCATTTTTTGTATATTTCATGATATTCACAAATATATTAATTATATTTACATAATAATATATATAATATTTATAATATTTATCATTTATAATAAATATATGTATAATATTTATCATTTTCTCAGGAATAAAATAACAGATTTATTAAACAAGTCACCACAATGTGTCTATGCTGGCTTTGATCCAACAGCAGACAGTTTGCACATTGGTAATTTACTTATTCTGATGAATCTCTTGCATTGGCAAAGAGCGGGGCATCAAGTTATTGCTCTGGTAGGAGGAGCTACTGGTTTAATAGGTGATCCTAGTCATAGAAAGAAAGAACGAGTTGAGATGGACAAATATTTGATGGAGGAGAACTTGAAATCTATCACAAATAATATAGAGATTATATTTAATAATCATCAGACTTACTTTTGGAAAAACAAGCAGGAGCATCTAAAACCGCTGATTATAGTAAATAATTTGGACTGGTATACAAATGTGAATGTCATCGAGTTTGTCAGAAGCATCGGGAAATATTTTAGAATGGGCACAATGTTGGGCAGGGCCTCCGTCCAATCGCGATTAAACTCGGACACGGGAATGAGTTTCACTGAATTCACTTACCAAGTATTCCAAGCGTACGATTGGTTTCAGTTGATGAAGAAATATAAGTGTCGCTTCCAAATCGGCGGAAGTGATCAAATGGGTAATATTATGTCTGGATATGATCTGATCACGAAAACTGAAAAGGAAGAGGTTTACGGTATAACATTACCGCTCATAATTGCCGAAGGTGGAAAGAAATTTGGAAAATCTCTTTTGAACGCAGTGTGGTTGTCTCCAACAAAATCTTCGAGTTTTCAGCTGTATCAATATTTTATTAGAACTAAAGATTCTGATGTTGAAAAATTCTTAAAATTGTTTACATTTATACCACTAAGTAAAATTACTGAGATTATGAATGATCATATGAAAAGTCCAGAAGATAGAAGGGCACAAAAAATATTGGCAGAAGAAGTTACACTTTTAGTACACGGAGGTAAATTTTATAAAAAGAAAATTAATATTGTATACTACATATTATTATTTACTACAATTATTATTTATTACAATTTTTCTTATAGAAGATGGATTGCTGGCTGCAAAGCGCGCAACTGCAGCATTGTATGATCAATCGATTGAATCTTTTACAAGAATGAATGCATTGGAATTGGCAGATGTGTTTGAAGATGCAACCATAGTGGATATTTTGTCCGAGCCAGGACTCACTATATATGATCTAGCAAGAAAAGCAAAATGTTTTAAGACTGATCATGATGCACAACGGATCATAACAGCAGGCGGATTTTATGTAAACCATCAAAGGATCACTAATTTAAATGAGGTGGTTGTACCTGGCATCCATATACTAAGTAACAATCTATCTTTAGTTAGAGTTGGCAAAAAAACGTATCATATAATTCGATGGCAATGATGACATTACAAAGGATGCAAAAGATATGTACAAATGTGTATAATAAATAAAATTAATTATTAAATTTACCACTTAACAATTAATAAATAAAATACATTATTAAAAAGACGTAATAACGATTATGAAAAGATGCTGCAATTTTCTCCTTTGTATTATCATAAATACATTTATCAAAAGGAATGAGTCTCTTGAAAAATAATTATAAAAAAATTTTTATATTTGTTTTCACATATAAACATCCAATTTATATACATATACATATTTGTAATTCTTAATTATAAATGTCCCACATCGATATACAACCATCTTTACCAGTAGCTGCCATTAAACACTTGGTATCGTACGCCTCGACTTCACGTTGTGAATAAACAATATCATATATAGTCTCATTGTGTTCTCTTAATATCGCAAGTGGCCGCAATTTTTTCCAAGAGAACAATCTGATACATCCGTCCCAGCAGCCAACTGTGACTAACTTTTTATCTGGTCGTACAGAAAGGACAGACACTCCAGAAACGTGCTCCAATGGAATTGTAGACTTGTGAGATAGTGTATGATTCGGCAATATTTTAAAAATCTAAAAATTTATAAACATAAATTATGTGATATCGATTCCATTTTTTTTTTACATGTGTTACTAATTCTGTTAATACCTCCAACTTGTCTGATGCACTACCAAGGATGCCTTGCATCAGAGAAATATCGAAATCAAAGGTCATCGGATATTGCTCCACAGTCAGGGAGCTGAGAACGTCATTCTTTTTCATATCCCACAACAATAATTGTCCACCCTCGTAAGCGACCAGAACCAAATCATTTATATCCAACGGCTTCATCGCCATTATTGTGCCCAATTTGTCATTGTAGGATAATTTGGACGGATCCAACGTCGATTCAATGTTATACGTTTTCAGCGATAATATTCCTACCACTGAGGAATCGAGCGGAACTAACATCGCATTCTTCTCAGTCAACAATTGAGATCTAAAAGTAAATATAAAGTTAGAATATCAATCTAACAAACTTTCACAATTTTTGTCTGTATATACCTGCCTGCAAAAGCTGCAATATTTATAATTAATACTTTTATTCAACATCCATTTGGATTCACTTGCTTTATATAAATCTATTATACCGTGTCTTCGTTGCACTATTAAATCAGAGTCATTAGTTTTGTGTAAATTAAAGCAAGGACTCTCCCCATCTGACAGTTGACTTTTTATCCTGTTTGTCTGCGAAAAAATGAAAGAGAAAATTAATTATGGTCAATGCTTTTTTGAAATAAATTTCAACAGAAAATTTTTTAAATATAAATATAATATTAAATTAAATTTATAATTTAAATCATTTTAAATTTACATATAAATTCATATTAAAAACATCTCGTACATGAATAAATGATTATTCAAATCCAATATTTAAAACTTATAGAAAATAGAATTCACTGAAGGGAGAAATGTTTACCTTCAAGTCCCAAGTGTGAACTGTGCCTCTTCCATCGCCAGCATAGAGATGCTCCACATGAGGATCAATCCAAAATAACAAACTGTGCACATTCCCATCCATGTCACCGCGCAATAGAAATTTCGGATCCGGAGGTGCGGGCATCTCGCAGTCTTATTTATTTTTCCTTCAAAATATAAGATAATAATAATGCATCGAATTTGCTTTGACAGGTTATTCTAGCCTATCGATCAGGAGCGAGGGAGAAGGGGAAACGCGAAAGAGATTCTGACGATGAGTCCTGTTGAATTCGGTAAATCATTTGAAATATAAAAATGAAATAAGAGATAGATTTTCCTTTCGCGCGATTCTTCGTTATCATTCGCGAATGGATAGTGTCGCTGCTCGAAGGTACTCGAACTGTCAACAACTGTCAAACGTCAACAAATATCAAAAAAAAATACGACTACGTACGTAATGTCTCCGATGTCATAAGTGTTCCAACGAGTAAATATGCAAGATTTATACTTTTTTAATATGGCAGTATTGGCGATCATTATTTTACTCGTCGCATTCGTCATATTTGTTCTTAACAGGTAAATATCATTCTTGTGTTTTCCTCAATAATATGTATTATGAACCTTTTATACAAGAAAGAGAGAGAGAGAGAGAAAAAGAGAGAGAGAGAGAGAAAAAGAGAGAGAGAGAGAGATTATTTTTATTATTTATTTTTATTATTTTTATTATTTTCTAATCTTCTTTCAGCATTGTATGGATATTTGTTGTGGCCAGCATTTATGCGATTAGCAGTTTTTATGCTGTTCAACTGATAAGATGCATCGACAATTTATTAGTGAGGTTTAATATTATAAATGACAACTTTATCACAAAATTTGAAATCAAGGATTCATGCAGCGTTTGTAGCAATAACACCTGCAAGAGACACAAATTATTGTCACATTCGACAAAGATCAAGGTACCAAAGGATTTCGACCATGCGTTAGAACAGGTAATTACAATCGTCAATAAGAAAACCATTATATTTTATAATTTATGTATTGCATTTATTTATTATTTATTTATCTTTATAGAATTTAATTTATACAATTATTTGTTTATTTATTTTTCATTTATATACATTGATAACAAACATAAAAACATGTTAATTTGTAGCTTTTAGAAGAGCTGCTGCAAATTTATGTCTGTGCATGGTACTCTGATTTCTCGACGAATGAAGCCTTCATACAACAGTTGCGTTTAGCTATAACGACAGCAGCGAAAAATATCGCTATTCGATTATTACGTGCGGATATAGGGGACATCACGTTCACCGATCTCATTCCCTTGGCTATAAAACATGCTCAGGATTGGAATGCTCTTGTGAAAAAATCAAAAATGGATGCTAAAATGCCCCAAGATTATGTAGGAAGTTATCTGGGTTCCAAGATTCACCCAGCTGCTTATTCAAGAGAAGCTGAATTGAATTATTTGCGAGGATTAATCACTGCACTGCTGCCACATTTGTTACCTGCCATACATGTCTCGACAAATAACAAAGTACGTCATTTTGAGATTTACTTTTATATGTGAATTATTTAAGCAATTTATATTTAAAAGGGAAAAGTTGATTATAATACTTTGCTTCTTTCAATATATATTTCTAGGTGATACTTCGGGAAATTTTAGCCAATTGGGTGCTACTACCAGCAATTGATGCACTTGCAGATCCAGAAAATATAAATATGTTGGTGACATTATCCACTCATCATGATGGCTCTCTATCGAATTCAGCAAAAATTATTAATATACCGATGCTGCAATCTTGGGTGACGACAGTGCATCCACATATCATCACTCACAATTGTTTCAAACCATCTTTGAATGAAGTCTTGAGCGATCCTGAGCTGTTATATATGTTTATGCAACACATCAAAGAATCAGGACCTATGAATCTTCTTCAATTTTGTTTAGATATTGGTACATGCAACTCTTTTGATGTGTTATGTTACAAATTTGACAGATAATACTCATAATTTATTGTCTGCCATTCTTTAGATGATCTCAGTAAACGTATGTTAAATCCGGAAATGTCATCTAGCGCTGAAAAAAGCTTATACATAGATGTTCGAAATTTGTATACAATATATCTTGATCCTGATGGTCCAGAATACTTGTATTTACCATTGCATATAACGCAAGGCATACGACAAAGTGCGTAATTCGTTAACTGAATAATTTCTGCTTCAAATATTATTAGATGGATACATGTATGTATTTATTTTTTCAGTATTAGAAGGCGGACCAGAAAAAATCCAGGAGCTACGAACGTCCCGACCTTTCTATCAAGCTCATCAAGAAGCACACGCGCTCTTAGAAAGTACCTGTCTACCCTCATTCCATCATAGTTATCAAGTAAATACAATTTCGATTTATTTCCTATATTAGTGTTAATAATCTTCTAAATATTTAATCTTCACTATTTAGGAAATTAATGAAATTTTGTATTTAAAAAGCAATCTTTGTGTTTCAGCTATACAAACTTCTCTGTGGTCATTTAGTGTCTGAACAAGCAAAAGCCACTGCAGCCAAGTATGCTCTTAAGTAGACACATATTAATTAAATTTGAAACTCAGAAATATTATTTTCCATTTTTAATATTATTGTATCATTTAGTTTATTATTTATATATCTTTTTCGACATTATATTACAGTTTATTATTTATATATCTTTTTCGACATTATATTATTATTATTTATATTATTATTATTTATATATCTTTTTCGACATTATATTATATTGTTATATTTTAAAACATTTTTTGAACATGGTTCATACATATTAATTTTTAAAATAACATACATATTAGTTTTTAAAATAAAGCTTTTAATTTTATAATAATCTTGTAAAAACACAAATGCATATAAATATCTATTCATTTGCAATTAGCGCGAGTGGAGGTGCTATCTCTACGCGGCCCAGCAACCACTTAAGCAGGATGGATGGTGTTCCACGTACAACGCTTGACGGTACCCCGTTTCCATTGCAACATGTCTATCCGGTCGAGGAGGTAGATTGCACGGCTCGAGCGTACAACGAGATCAAGAGCTTCGGCGATAAGTCTCATCGCGACTTGACGACGTGGCGAGTCGCCATCCCGCACGTGGACGGCGGTGGCACGCAACCAGTGTACATGATCGCCATCCACAGCGTGGCGGAGGCCAAATCGTGGACGGTTCTGCGTCAGGATCAAGATTTCTATACGCTGCGGACGCGACTCGCCGAGTTCCACGGCGACAAGGAACTGAACGACTCGCCCTTATCATCGCGCAAGAATCCCCACTTACCCCTTGCGGCTAATCGTCAACGCTACGAAGAGTTTCTGCAGAGGCTGCTGTCTAAGCCGATGTTGAGAAGCAGCGAACTCCTCTACACCTTTCTCACGACGCCAAACCTGAAGCCGTACTTTGCCAACTACAGCACACCCGACATCGGCATCCTCTATCAAAGCGTGACCTATAAATTGCGAAAGGAGAAGGGACAGCACCTCGACAAGTTTATGAGTACTTTCTTGGCGTCCACGAATATAAAGTACGAGCATATGGATATGGGTGTCGAGCCGTTGAGCGAGCACAATCTCGACGATGAAAGCAAGAGTAGAAGTCTACTGAATGGGGCGTTTGGCAATAATCTGAATCTACCTATCCCCTTGCAAAATGTTCCATGCGATTTACCGCAGCATGATCATGTGAAAGGGGCAAGTTTATGCATCGTGGAAGCCGGTAAGTTGAAATATTTTTCATACTTTGTGTGCAAAAGACCAATCATTAATGATAATGTTATTTACAGTGGATGGTCTGTTAGATATGCCTCCGATTATTTCGCAACTTTTCTGGATGTTTGCCTCTTTATCGCGCAAGAGAGTCGATCCCATTGTGAACGCAATGTTCTACAACATGTTGATCAAGCTTTTGAGTGGGGGTCGTGCTTCTATCGTCGTCAAGCTTTTACATGCGAAAATAACAGGCAGAAATTACATGAAAGATTTCTCCTCGCAAGCAAGATGTCGAGATTATTACGAAGCGGCCAAAGAAGGACTGTACTCCTTGTTACCATGGTGGTTATTTGGGATCTCCAAGTCTTGGAACAGCTTGATGGACTCTTTATTAGATCCTTTACAAAATGCACCATTTAATAAACATCTGGCATACCTTCTGCTGGATCACCTCTTGGTAAATCTTTTCCCAGAAGCAAGAGCATAATGTCCTTCGACAAAAACACAAACAGTAGTACATACATATAATTTTAATAAAACAACTTGTACAAATATACACAATAATTTTTTGTGCATATGTAGTACACATGATAATTTCGCGTGAGTAAAAATTTCTATTGAGATCTATAGAATCTTTATATATTAAAAAGAAATGAACGAGAGCATCTTATGATCGAGAATGATTATAAATAATAAGAATCGATTTATTGCAATAAATATGTATAATTTGAACGCGATGAGTTTTTATCTCGATCGATAAGGAGGAGTTCTGACATATCGATAAGCGGTAAAATCATTCTCTACATCGATGAAAAAAATCTTCATTACCGACTTTCACATCATATATTTCCCCATCGGATGTGAAGAAATTCTCTCGTGTGTGGAGCTCGAATGTCCTCGATGTATAACAGTCTGGAATAATAAACGCAAGGTAATTATAACGTGCGCAATTGAATCCGACCTGTGGTTTCCCAGAGACGTCCAAGTCTCTCCGACGATATTCGATCTGCATCTGTGTTTCACGCGATGCAAAATAATTTTCCATTACCGATTCGCGTGATTACATGATGATGGGAGGAGGGGGTGGACTCGTTAAAATGGGCCTGAAATTTTTCCACAGATCTCGGGATCTAATGCGAGGGATACGAAAAGAAGGGAATGGAAGACGAACGAACGGAATAGGGATTCCACTCGCAGGCAAGCGGAGTGAAAAGCGGGATTAACGAGAGAGAAAGAGAGAGAGAGGAGAGGGGGTGATCGGCAGAAGGAGGAGCAGCGGCAGACTGGCTGGTGGAGCGAGTCCGAGAACGCGTGCGAGCGAGAGAGATAACCGAGGGTGCGAGGAAGAGACGAGTAAGTAACGCGCAGGAACGGACGCTGCGAGATGAAGTTCCCGAGAGGGAGAAGGGCCACTTCTTTCTCCTCCCCCTTTGACGGAAGCCAAATTTTCAAGCAGCCATCGTTAGAAACAACAAGAAAATTAGGTATCGTTTAAGGATAATTAAATACGAGTAATTTTCTCTTTTCACGTATTTTCTACACACACTGTATACATATTAGAATGATTAATAATTATGTATTAATTAATTAATAATTGTTTTATCAATGTAATTATCAATTTAATTACTATAATTAATAATTCTAATTAATTATTAATAAATCTGATAACAAATAATTAATCTTAATAATTGGAGATTTGCCTCAAAATAATCAAAAAATCAATCATTCGAGTAGAACGTTAAAATAAAAAATATCGAGATAAAAGGATAGTGTGAAAAAAGAAAAATAGAAAAAAAATCAATATATCGACATCGAGATCGCGCGACTTATCGATCCATTTGAACGGCAGGTCCCAGGAGGGAAGAACCGAGCGCGAATGGAATGCACTGGAGTCGGACGCGGCGGTCCTGGGCGATCGGGACGGACGAGTGGGGGCTCCCCCTCGCCGCCCCTCCTCTTCCTCCCGCCGCGGCCCGCTGATGGCGGAGGAGGAAGGGCCGGTGGAACGGAGCGCGCTCCGAAACGGGGTCCGGGGTGCGCACACGTTCGCGGCGCGGCCTTGCCTGGACCCTCGCTCGCTCTCGTCGCAGCCAGCGAGAGATTATCGTGGGAATAGCAGCAGTCAAGTCAAGCCTAGCGGCTTCCCAGGACGTATCGTGACGTGTTACTCGTCGTAGAAGAGGAAGGAAGAGGAAGTGGTGTCTCGTCGTCGTGCTTCGAAAGTGCATCTCGCGAAAATCAGGAGAGAGAGAGAAAGAGAGAGAGACGTGGAGAAGCTCCAGGAAGCTGGAGGAAGGAAGCGTCAGCGACGACGGAGAGGATACGTCGTACATACCGTATACATACTCGGCGAGGCCAGATTCCGCGCGCCAGGATACCTGTTGATAGGTCGCGCAGGTGTACCAAGGAGGGCCCCTTCCTCCCTCTCTCCCCCTCCCGTCTCGTCTCGGAGCAACGACGAGCAGAGAGAGAGAGAGAGAGAGAGAGACGGAGAGAGAGTGAGCGAGTACGTGCGCACTCTGGGTGTACGTGCTCCTTCGCGTTCCTCGAGGCGAGAATGATCCAGGTAAGAATGATCGCCCGAACTGGCGCGTGAGGATCAACGTGCCTCCTGCCCATCGGGGCCAGACGCCCGGCCGCGAGGCCGTATATGGTGCCGTGGACGAGAGTGCAGTCATTACGAGGAACAACAGTCGTCGGGCAGGGAGCGCGGATCTTGAGCGAGCGGCCGAGAGCCCGCTGTCACCGCAGCCACCGCTGTCATCGTTTACCTCCTCGTCGTCGCCGTCGTCGTCGTCGCCGCCGTCGTCGTCGTCCTTACGTCGCTTATCCTGCATCCTCGGACGACTCGCTTCTCGTCTCCCACCTATCTCTTTATCTCTCTCTCTCTCTCTCGAACGCCGAAGAGGAGCGCTGCACTCCTGGATTTTGCGCTGCGAGTCTCGCGCGCGCGCGCGCGCGCGCAAGAGTGGTGCCGGTGGTGAGATTATTACGTGGTGGAGTTGTGCGTTGCGAAGGGAAGACGGGGGAGGGGGGAGAGGCCCCGTTGAGATGCCGTGGCTGCTCGAACTACGGACACGGGATTAGTTTGGTGAGCGACAACAGTCTCTCTATTCGTCTCTCCGTCTCTACTTTTCTCTCTCTCTCTCTCTCTCTCTCACTCTCTGCTTCACGACCGCGAGATTCCTTCTTCCATTTCCTTTCTTTCCGATCTCGCACTTTCGTCCCACCCTTCTCCCCTCCCTTCCCCACTCCCTCTACTCTCCGACCCACTTCTTCCTCGACCGCCACCACGGCTGCTCATTGTCGCTGGCGCGCTTTCCTCCCCCCACCCCCTCCTTCTCCCCCTCTCCCCCGCCCGGTCCGATTATTTTAGACGATGACGCGCGCCTACATACGCTCCGCGAGATGATGATGATGGTGACTTCGCGCATATACACGACCTTATCCTTGTATATTCCAGCGCGTCGCATTCCAGCGTCGCGCTGGCAGCGCTCTCCCCCGAAACGGTTGTTTCCGTTTCACGCACAGGTAGAGATCTCCCCCTCCCTTACGCACCCTCCTGCGAAATCGTTGAAACAAAAAAAAAAAGAAAAAACCGATCGTCCGCGATTCCGGACCAGAAGAGGCCGGCTACGACGGTGTCTCCTCGCGCGGGTGGTCTCTCTCTCTCGCGGAGACGACGTATTTCCCCCCTCCACCTCCCCTCCCATTCGTTCTAATCCAGCGCTCACGCGAGCGAGCGAGCGTGTTTATCTCGGGATCGTCCCGATTGCGCACATTCCCGATCGCCACTCATATCGACCGGTACCTAGGATAATCAGCATTTGATTGATCAATCAAAAGTCTTTATTTTCAACTGGCCAATAAGTACACAGAGAAAAATGTCATTCTACTACCAAGAAAAGCGATTTAGTTTTTTTTTCCTTTTTTAAGTAATAATTTTTCTTCGACAAAGAATATATTCTTGATAATAATCTTAAAATATACTCATCACAATTGTTAGAAAAGCTCATTATCATGTACTCAAAAGAAGAATTTATTTCCTCTTCAAGAATAAAGTAAAGTTGTATCAAAGAAAAAATTAAATTTACGTCAACTCTTGAAATAAGCAAATCAAATTTTTGTTTTAATTTAATTTTCTTGACTAAAATACTGCACTTACTAAAATTCAGAATATATTCAATTAAATTTAATGCTTGTGGTAAACTTATGATATATTTGCGAATATACAAACTTATGATATACTTAAAATAAATAATATTTACTTAAATACAGTATACATTTTTCTCTGTGTACCCATACAGCACAGATCATTGCTGTTATATTGTAGCAATATTGTCGCAATATTGCAATATTGCTGCAATATAACAACATTGGTCTGTGCTATATGGGATTGTGTCCGATTGGGACTCACTCTTTATCTCGGCGAGCGGATACTTTTGCGCGCCCCGATACATAGGTGTATATATGTACCCCCCATAATGCACCTGGAGGAATGCGAGAGCGTCGATGACGTCGCCTTTTTCCACGCGCTCGAGTACACAGAGAAAAATGTATACTGTATTCAAGTAAATATTATTTATAAGTTTGTATATCCGCAAATATATCATAAGCATTAAAATTTAATTAAATATATTCTGAATTTTAGTAACTGCAATATTTTAATCAAGAATATTAAATTAAAACAAAAATTTGATTTGCTTACCTACATAAAGTTTAATTTTTCTTTGATACAACTTTACAATATTCTTGAAGAGAAAATAAATTCTTCTTTTGAGTACATGATAATAAAATTATCTAATACTTGTGATGAATATATTTGAAGACTATTATCAAGAATATATTCTTTGTTGAAGAAAATTATTACTTAAAAAAAGAAAAATAAACTGAGTAATTGTTTTTCTTGGCAGTAGAATGATATTTTTCTCTGTGCAGGTAAAGTCGGGCTGAAATTTGCCCGTCCTTGAAAAAGACGATCTCTCTCTCTCTCTCTCTCGAAGAAAGGATCTTTGTAAGCGCATAGTATTATACGAACACCGTGTGTATATTACTTAATGCGCGCATTCCCCAGAGCCGAGACCAAGAGAGAGAGAGAGAGAGAGAGAGGAAAGGGAGGAAGTGGGGGAGGTGGAGGAGGCAGAGGCGGCTCGAGCGGCTCTGGCGAGCGGAAGGCGCAGCAGACAGCTTGGCTCTGGTCCTACCAACCTCTTTCCGTCCCTCGTTCGTTCCCTGGTGCTGCCAGAGCCGGGAGGAACGGAGGACCTCCCTCGTGCGGACCCCTCTCTGTTGTATCCTTTAGCGAGCGAGACCACCATATTGTTGGCCCGCTGTCATCTGCGAGCCTCTGGAGACGCGTAATCGGGATTGTGCGTGTCGGATTTCGATCCTTCACGCGACCGAGGAGTTTCGATCCGTTTCTTCTCCTCCTTCATCATTAGCATAAATATAATAGCGCGTTCTCAATTATTATACGCGTGACGTTACGAGGGATGCGTGGAGGGGGAATGGGAAATTGGATTGGCGGAAATTGAGGAAATGTTGAAATTTCAACCGTGGAAATTGTGTGTATCTCGAATATCGACGGCAGGATTAATTATCGAACAAAAATAGCACATGTGTCTATAAATTTGGGGGATTCCGTAATTGAGAGATTTTTTTATCCTTCTTAAATAAAAATCTATCAAGATTTATTGAGAAATTTGTTTCGAAAATGAAAAGACAGTTCTCATAGAGCACAAACATTATTGTTATATTGTTGCAGCAATATTGCAACAATATTGTAACAACAATGGTCCGTGTTGTATGGGTTGTGTAAAAAATGTTGGAAAATATAAGAAGACCTTTTTCTTCCTTTTTCGAAAAGGATCTCATATTCGATGTTTCTTAGAAAAGAATTATTAATGTAGTAACGCGATATGTATTAATGTGAGAATACCAGAGTGTGCACGAATACCGGGAACTCGAAGTCTGCGTGCCTGTTTTATATAAAACCAAGAAGAGGAAAATATATCGCGGTCAATTACGAGAAGCGGTATTTTGCCAATAATCTCCTTAATACGCTCATTGTGCATGCATGATTTATTTAAGTGCCTCGCACGTTCTTGAATTTTTAATATCGTTTGGACACTTGTATTAAATCGCTTCTTTTCTTTCAATTACTTTCGGCTTCTTGCGATATTTTCTTTGAAAGATCTGCAATTATCCCGATTTCTTAAAATTTCTGAAAATGTCGAAATCGAATCTACACTATATTTTTAATTGCTTTTCATTTTTGCTTGACTAAAATGCTTTGCTTTATCGTGATACTTTTTCTTTCAATAATTACAGAAGAAAGAATAAATATTTGTAGAAAAATAATTTAATTGTATGTAAATTATTACATACACAAACACATACACACACACACACACACAATATTTGCATAGAATTAGATTTTTTTTTTTCTCAAAGAAAATATATATATATATAAATTTTTTTATTAAATCAAACTATGTAAATTATTGTATGTGTCTGTAATAATTTATATAAAATTAGATTATTTTTTCACAAATATTTATTTTTCTCTTTTAATTATTTAAATTATTTTTAAAAAATATGATAAAGCACAAATTATATAGAGTTTGATTATTTTTCTTTAAATATTTACTTTTTTCTTTGCAGTTAAAAAAATATGATAAAATAAAACTCCGTTTTATATCAAGCAAAAATTAAGGTCTGGAAAAACATACAATTATAAATTTTTATAATAATAATAATAACAATTACACACACACACACACACACAATTGCTTAGAATTTGATCATATTTTTTTTTTCGTTTCAAATATATATATTGTTCATCTATAATACTTCTCTTCACTTAAAATACTTCTTTTGAATTTTTTTCGCTCAATGGCTAATGTTACTCTATATTTAAAAAAAATAATATTATAAAAATATTAAAATAATATAAAAAAATAATATAAAATATTTTCTTCGTAGAACAACAAAAGATTTGTTTTTTCTTCGCATCATGTGGCGCTTCTCACGCATCCCTCTGCGGCTCGTCATTTGACTCGTTTTAACGCACACACGCATAACAAGAAAAGGATATACATTCGCCGATCTTGCGAAGCATTTTAGCAGCGAACGAAATCGAAAGTCGACGGAAACACACAATATCCGCTTAACATTCATCGATAATACTGTGCATAAATATATTGGTGCCTTCGAGAAATGCACGTTTAAAGTCCGCTGGATAAAACCAGTTTCGTCCGCCCGCGCCCGGAAACTCTACCGTTAATGCACGCAGCAAGTATGTCACAACAACGCAATTGTGTGACGGATCGATCCCGAAATTACCTTAGATAGGATCGTAATACTCGTACGCAAAATTGCATCTCACGAATTTGACGCTTGACGCTCCAAATGTCACTCGCGATGTCACGTGACTCGCGACCCTCTCTCGCGCGTGTCCTGTCATAAACAGCTGATTCAATGAAAAAAAAATGCAGAAACGATGCTTTGATATTCGGATCTATTGTAAAAATCCTTGGATCCGAATTTAACCTCACGAGATTTTCTAATAATGGAAAGTTCCAGTGTTTTCCAATAAATTTTATTATACGTTCACGTTATTAATTCGAGATCAATATTTATATCCTTTTCGAGTCTGTCATTTATCAATTTTCAATCGCGTGAAGAATCTGAAAAGAATTTCGCGCATTATTAGGTAGATACTAGTAAACTATTGCACACATTTGCATATTACTATTATTAAATCAAAATATTAAATAAATATTATATCTCGACTTATCAATTCATCGAGTCATTATATGCGATTTTTTTTAGCCGTACAAGCTATACTTATTGTGAGATTGTCATTTATCGTATATTTTATCATCTTTTTTGCATTTTATATTCGCGATTTTATTGTTACTTTAAAAGAGAAAAAAATTATAGAATGCAAATTATTAAATCCAGTAAACGATCACATTCAATTAAACGCGCACTTTCAATTCAACATTGATTTAATCAACAATCTATAAAGTGTCTCGAATATATTAATCGGTAATTTTAACACTTCTTAATACATAATTACCAGCGTTTTGAGGATATTTTCGAATCACCCTATATAAGATTGTACAGAAAAAACACTGGATGGGTCGAGACTAAGAGAAAGCGATTACTTTGAAATAGAGCCTGAATCCTCAGCATTCATTGGCGGGTCCAAGAACTGTTGACCAATCAAATCCAGATCCTGAGTCTCCGGAAAGATCTCGCTTCTTCTGCTGAGTCAGGAAAATTATGCAGCTGACTAAAATTTCCGATAGCAGGTGAAGTTGAAAAAGGAACGTGAGAACCAAATCGCATCTCTATTATGAATTTACGGAGGATACTTTCGAAAGAATGTCTTCATTGTATTCTCTGTTGGCCCCTCAATTTGTTTAAAAACGCTCTTCTATCGTCATGCATTGTTCAAGTATTAAAAAAGAGTTTTATCTGTTGAAAATATCTGAACAAAAGCGAGCTCATTCTCGACCGATTCGTCGGAATGATTACTTTCAAGTATAAAACGCATCCATTTGTGCCTCAGGGATTATGATTTATCTCTGAGAACGGTTGTCCACCCCTCCCACAAATTCCTTCGACCTGGTCACATTACTTAATGAACTCCTCAGTTCTACTATCGCCCTGTTAGGTAAAAGGTGTCTTCTTCAGTACCTTTCGTGACCCCTTCGTGGAAGCCCAGCTGGTGGAAGATAGTGTTAAAGACTCAGAGCAGTGTTGAAAGCGTGTCGTAATTATTTACACCTAATTCTAACGATATTCATTCCGCTAATTTCGTTGCAAAACCACATTTAAAATTTAATCTGTGTGAATCCGTAATCCTCGGTAAGATTTCCTCTCTCCTTCCCTTGCTCTTAATTTATAAGATACTCTTTCAAACGCGCTAAAGACTTAGGGATACAATCGTTTTATAGTAATTATTTATTGCTCATAATCGAAATTCTTCTAATGTGTTTATGTGTTTTCAGGGAGGTAACGCGTCAAGTGAGTGACGACGTCACGATGCGCATGTCGCCGCTGCCAAGATTAGTGCTCGTGGCAGCAGTCACGCTGCTAACAAGTGCGAATGCTAACGCGGGCCTACGCATTGACACGAACACTGTGTCGTCGTCGTCATCAGCATCAGCATCATCGTCGTATCGCTTTGAGACGGTGAATCGCGAGCAGGTGATCGCCGGGATGGAGGCCAGCCTGCTCTCCCTCCTGGGCTTTGAGAAGAGACCCAATCCCCAGGGCTCGGCGCACATCCCGGAGTCGCTCAAGAAGCTCCAGGCCCGTCAAAACACCATCGGCATCGCGGACATCGCGAAGCGGGGCATTCATGCGCGATCGGCCAACACTATTCGCTCGTTTCCGCATGTCGGTGAGTGTCGATTTCTTTTAATCACACACGGGGAAAGATGTACGAGAAGAAACTCCAGGCTCCAAGATGTCTATTCTCTGGAAAAATTTAGAATTTTTTGAAATTTTTTTTTTTATGCAGATTAAAGAATTCTTGTGGGGTTTTATTGATCAAGGAAATATTTTTTTTTGATTAATTTCATCTCTCTTTCGATTACAAGTGATCGATAGTCCGTAGAGTTATCATGAGTTGAATTATACGCGTTTAAATAAATATTATAGATAAATAAATGTATTTTTTTTATGTCTTAACGAAATATCGATTAATGATTTAATATATTAATTGAATTATTTTCACAATTATTAATAACTACTTGAGTTATTAATTTATTTAAATGGCTCCTTATTTTTATATAACATTATTACGCACATAATAAGAAAATTTATTTTAAAAAACTGCGTCGAAAATTCCTCTAACTTGGAATTTTCAGCGAATTTTTCCACAATGATTGAATAGACATTTTGAGTTCGCATACGTATTATGTATTTCAAAAATGCTGCTATTCTTATGTAAACATACATGTGCAAAAGCCACTTCAAGGAGATCCAATGAAAACGATTAGTATTTTCGCTAGTTTCTTTTCACAGTTTTTTTAATATTCATCTAAAAATTTCAATTTATCAAGAAACATTAGAATAATATTAGTAAAATTAACTAAATTAATTCAACATTTATGTCTTGCTTAAATATATTAATGTTACATTTAATCTGTTGCACCTCTCTTTGAATTAGCATTGCTTTAATACTTCCTGAAACGATAACGTGCACAGAATTAATTCTACGTGTAATAAAATAAGAGATCTCACCGTACATTCGTGAATCATTGGCTGAACGATGGCTCAAGAACTACCGAGTTGGGATTCGTAATTCTCGAAAACAGGTTGGCGACTCTTTCGACTCTCAGTGAAAGTGCAGTAGTAAATGGAATGCAATTGCGCCCGTTATCAATCGTCATTCGCTCTACGTCGTCGATAAACGTGTATGACGAATTTCCATACGACTTGCATCTTGTGAATTCAACATTTTCTTCGTTCATATCAATGCTTCTGCCGATCACCTATAATTCTCGCGCGATTATCCTGCACACTTTGTCATCCTGCATCGGTTTTCGGAAATTATTTGATTTTTTATATAAATAACGATAGCGAAAGTACACATTGTTGTAAGCAATGAAAATGTGAACAGAAAGATTATCTTGGAATTTCTTATGGATTTCACAAAGTAACAAAGTAAACAAATTTTGACAGATTGCAAAATATTTATATAATGACAAATTTTGTTTCGCTACTGATATGTAATTTTAGGAAGACATTTTATCCTATAAATTATTTTGTGCACATCTGATTAATGTAATTGCTAATAAAATAGTAGGTAGTAAAAGATTTGTGTGTTAAATCGCTTTGTGCAGGAAATAATTCTCTTCGAAAAAAAGATCTATGCTATCATTTATTATAATATGAAATAAAAGATAAAGCTTCATATTTAATCTTCTTTCAAAAGATTATTCATAATTTATTATAATAATTTGTTTAATTTTATCAATAATATATATGTATAACAATTGCACATAGAACATATTAAATTCTCTAATTCAATTCTTCTGTAATATTTGCAGAGATTGCTACAGAGATTAATTGATAAACGAGAATAAAAATTTTTAAACTATCAATTTTTTTTGTCAAAACAATACATTTAAAAATAATAAATTTTCCAAGATTAAAATTAAAAATAAAATAAAATTATATTAAATTATATTAATTTATACAATATAATATAACATATAATATAACAAAAATTTTTAAACTATCAATTTTTTTGTCAAAACAATACATTTAAAAATAATAAATTTTCCAAGATTAAAATTAAAAATAAAATAAAATTATATTAAATTATATAAATTTATACTATATAATATAACATATAATATAACAAAAATTTTTAAACTATCAATTTTTTTGTCAAAACAATAAATTTAAAAATAATAAATTTTCCAAGATTAAAATTAAAAATAAAATAAAATTATATTAAATTATATTAAACTTATATTAATTTATACAATATAATATAACATAATTATTCTTTATATTATAACATTATTATTCTTTAATGTAAGAAAAAAATTTTTCTAATATATAATATATAAAAAATATAATATATGTAATATAATATAAAGTAATTTATATATATTATATTATTAATAAAAATATTAATATTAATATATTATTGAAAATATATATATATTACTAATAATTTTTTAAATTATATAGATATTACTTTATATAAATTATATAATAAATTATATAATAAATTAATAATTAATAATTAAAAAAATTATTAATATATATACTTTCAATAAAATATTAATATTTTCTTAATATTATATTAATTAAAATTTCTTAGAAACAGGGTCCGTTCCATAGATCTAACAGGCTCTAATACGTTGTGTGTTTACGCGATTCGCCTCCCGCGTGAAAGAGGAAAAGAATGGCATCCGAACGATTTCAACCGACAAAGGACCCTTTGGCCATCGTCGAAAGCGTGCCGTGGGGTCCTTCGACAAAAGGAAAAAGGGAAGAAAGAGAAGAGTCAGCTCCTTACACACTTTATCTCGCTCGTGTGGGGACGCTATCGGCAGATGATGATACCACTTTGGAATGCCGAGGGACCTCTCGGACAGCCCGTCGTTACTTTTCTCGTTCTCGGGAGGTCCATCTTCCGTCCCAATGATTCACATCCGGATGTGAGTTAGGCCCTAGACATTCCGACTCTTCGAGGCGAGAATAGCCTCGCTGTATTCGAAACTATTCCGAGGCAATTCCGCGTCACTAAAGTGCTAGATAAAGCACTCAAGGGTATGGAGAAAGTGCTACGAGCAATTAAGAAGGATGCGCAAAGGATGAAAAGTGCTGGGCATATCGCCAGCCTAACAAAGGTGTTTATTATCGTGTTTCGCGATGAAAAATACGTTGCTCGTTGAAAGGACATCGCTTGAGATGGAAAGCTGAGAATACGAAGGGATCGAGAACTCTGACGTTATCAGTCTCGATTTTATTTTGAAATGATTTTACGTCGACGATGTTTTATTTCGATTTTCTTGCTACAAATTTAATATTTCCGATACAATCTGAAATCTCAACTCGTTGACATAATATTGGTTTTAATAGAAATGAGTCTAACAAGGGTGATTTGATAGGAACTTGAATTTGAAGTTATTTGAGCCATCAATATCTTGCATAATCAGACTAATTCAGTTCAAAAGATCTCTGATAGATTTAAAATAAAATTTACTTTTTGCAGATGATTTATATTAAATTCAATACATCTGGAAAAAATAGATGGAAAGATTAAGAAGTGTCATAATTAAAGTTGAGAAAATTGTATATAATCTATGAAAGCAGGGAATGCGGAGACCGAAAAATTATAAAATTACAAAAAAAAAATGTAATCAATATTCTGAATATTTGCTAATGTGCATTATTGAAGAGCGTATTTTCGATATAAAATCTAACATAGTTGTAAATTATTGAATGTCTGTTCACTCTTTCTTTTAATTATATATAGATTTTATATAAGTAAAAAAAAAGATTCTATTTACAAAAACTTATACAGGAAATTTTTTATTAATTAAAAAAAAATTTAATTGAATTGTACAAAAACTTCTTAATATTTTCGCTATTCGCTTTCCCACAGAAATGGTTAGATTTTACATAGCATGCTCGGCACGCAACGATGTATGTATACGTGTCTTAGAAACAACATCGGTTCTCTCATGAAATTTACATACGTATTACACAAATTGCGACTGCAATCCACTGTTTTCGAGTCGTCCGAGGAAACAAAACTGCGTCATCGTACATACATTTAACTTTATATTTGCTATTTTCGAAGAAGCGTATAAGTTAAATTGCACGTACGCGTCTCATAAGATATATTTGCGTAGGTCACGTGAAAATTATTCCGACTGATTAATTTATATATGAATGTCGTAAGTTATTAAACACACACATGGTCTGTGATAAATACGACGAGGAGGAGGAAATTTAGAGAATCACCTCCATTGAATTTATGAGCAGGCTTCCTGCAAAACCGGTGATTTATTTTTAATTCGATTGCGACCTATGAGATAATGCGTCTTTAAAAGCTGCGTGGAAAACATCCAGAGACGTGAATTTTATTTTGCGATACTCTTCGTAGAATCAATTTAAAAACCGAGAGAATCCTTTCCTCGCTTTCTTGTTTATTTAACATATATTATATAAAATTCTATATACATATAAGTCAAGAAAATTATTATATTGTGTCATATATTATATGCTTTTAATCAATTTTATTTATATTTAATTTAATATTTTATTTATATTTTATTATCTTTTTTTTTTTAATTAATTTAAATTAATGTGATTAATTTAATTCCCATACAACACAGAACATTGTTGTAACATTGCAGCAATATTGCAACAACATTGTAATATTGCCACAATTAATTAATGTAAATTAATTTGATTAATTTCCCAGCAAACACTAAGTAACAGTTATATAACTGTCAGTTACAATTTCCCACTCAACAATATAACTGTTACACGTTATGTAACAGTTATATAAATGTTACTGGTGTTTGCTGGGTTAATACATGAGCAACACGTATAATCTCCCAATCTGTCATATACAATTTGAAATATCTATACAATAATATTTTCCTTTTCTTTTCAGAGAGCGAAGTGGACGACAAGTTTACATCCCCGAATCGCTTCCGGCTGTTCTTCGACCTAAGCAGGATACCCGCCAGCGAGACGTTGCAGGCGGCACAATTGAGCCTGTCGCGCATCGCGATGCCGAAAGCGGAGGATGGATCCAATAAGCACGGCCGGGTGCTGGTGTACGATATAGTTCGGCCCGGAGTGAAGGGTCGCAGCAAGCCGATCTTGCGGCTGATCGACAGCAAGGTGATCGACACGACGAAGAACGCGATCATCAGCCTGGACGTGCATCCGGCCGTGGAGAGGTGGCTGCGGAACCAGCGCGACAATCACGGCCTCCTGGTGCACGTGACCGGCGTGCGCGCGCGCGCGCGCGAACACGTGCGCCTGAAGCGGGCTACCGACGAGCACAAGGACGCGTGGGTCGTGAAGCGGCCGGTGCTCTACACGTACATGGACGACGGCCATCGCGGCGAGATGACATCCGCGAAACGGATAATGGACAGGCGTGCCAGACAGGCGACATCGCGGAAGAACCGGCGGAAGGACGGCCGGGAGAATTGCCGGCGGCATCCGCTCTACGTGGACTTTGCGGATGTCGGCTGGAACGACTGGATCGTCGCGCCGCCCGGATACGACGCCTTCTACTGCCACGGTGATTGCCCGTTTCCTCTGGCGGACCATCTCAACTCGACGAATCACGCGATCGTGCAGACGCTCGTTTACTCGACCAAGCCGAGCATGGTGCCGAAGGCGTGTTGCGTGCCGACCGCGCTCAGCTCGATATCGATGCTCTATTTGGACGAGGAGAATAAGGTGGTGCTCAAGAATTACCAGGACATGGCGGTTCTCGGATGCGGCTGCCGCTGAAGCTCCACGCTCCACTTTTATTAGTCGGCGAGGAGGGGGAGTACGTTCGTCTCGAGGAATTCGTAGAGCTCGAGGAGCAATCGCCGACGTGGAGGCGGAAACGATGAAAAATAAAGGATATTTATTCCGCGCGTTAGTTGGATTCCAAACTCACGTTTTATACGTTAGCGTTAATTATTTGATGGATGCATCGAATAAGAATTATACATGCGAGTATAGGTGATATGAATTCTTTATATTGAAAAGAGAAAGAATTATAAACGAGAATAGTATATAATAGAAATGTTGGAATAATCCATTTTTTTTTGACAGACGAGACAAATGAGGGTAAAATAAAAGTAAACGCTACGTATCGCCTCAGTAAACACTAAGTAATTTATATAACTGTTAGTTGTAATTTCCCACTCAGAAATATAACTGTTACATAACTGTTATATAACTTTCTTAGTGTTTGTTGAGGCTATTCAATGACATGGATAAAACTTTCGCAAAATTTATCATATATCGGGGGAACTCGGTTTTTTAAAATTCACGATTTATTCATGTAAAGTTATTCCATCCAGATCGAGAGATAATCACTCTTCGCGATAATCGGATATAAAAGCTGACTTTTGTTACATGCTTGAGATGATAGCTTATTCAATGGGTCCCGAAAGATCTTATAGTAATCCTCGAATCTAATCAGTGATTGATTAAGCTTTTAATTATTAACAAAATCGAGTAGGAGTGATGATTAGAGTAGTTACAGTCAAAGAGTGCGTGTTGTCGAGAAGAGAGTAATTGGAATGACTTGTAATCACCGTATTCAGTTGCAAATTGCGCAAAACCGAGCGACAATTGCGATGAAACTGGTGGAGTTTCTTGATAGAACGCGATAATAAGAGCGACTACCCGGTCATGAACCAAACCTAATTGAAGAAAATTACGGGAGAATTGACTCTCCCCTAAAAACGATGATCGAGAGGTACAATTTTGCGAATTAATATCCGCCCAATCTCCGTCAAACGCGTCGTTCGAATCTTTGAAAGACACGAGTAACAATGAGTCTTCAGAGAGTTTGCGTGCGTGTCTGTATGTGTAATTCTACTGCATTCTATCTTCTTGTATATTTCTTATCAGCGGTTCTCATACTTCGTCAGTTGTTTCGCGCGATCGAAACTTGCCAAGTTTTTCGGCGATTCTCCGGCAATTTAAATATCCAGGCTCCTTCGATCGCGTTCGATTATTTTTATTCGACCACGTCAACAAACGCACAATTTTATAGAGAACGATTATGAAGGAAATTGTGTTTGGTACACGGATCACGCGGATTATATTCGTATGCGCGAGAGGCGAACCCGATGGAGCATACTTAATTCGCGAATCTGAAATAGAATTCGCGGAATGCGAATGTTTCATTGTACGTATCTTTATTAATAGACGCGTTGCTAATCAGGGATCATCGAGGAAAACGCGGCGACGCACATTGTGGACCTTGAACGGAAGCGTTTCATCTTGACTCGCTTGCTTCCTTCAAGTGGTCGAAGCGACAAAGTGATTGCCTGATGAATGATGGATCCCAGAAGTCGAGTCTCGACCGTCCCATGAATTTGTAATGTATCATTTCTAATGTATCATCTTGACAAGACGAAAATTATGTTAAATGATGAAAGACACGAGGTCTAATATTTTAATTTTTTTTAAATTTATTTTAATTTTTTCATTCGTGTACAAATTGATTTATCTAATTGATATCTATCCTCTTTTTCTTGGAGAATTCGATTAAACTTTGCGAAAATGGAATAAATGGTAATGGTAGAAATGATTTCAATCACAATTTCTTCTTCTAGCAGAGAAAGAATAATGTAAATCCATACCGGAATTCAATTCCGGAATCTATCATTTCTTTTTCTTTCTCTAAATTAATTGGCCAACTTGGAGTCTAATTAATCTGACCATAAACTGATAATAAACTATTAATCAACAGAGATTCTCACATCAAGATCCATCACTTACAATTAGCAGACAATCACTTTATCGCTTCAAGCCACTCGCCGCTTCACGAAATATATACGTTCTTTCTTTCTTTCTTCATATATAATAGACGCGCGAGCGAATATACATCTACATACGATAAAATCCTACCGTCACGAATATAAATTGTACCTGCTTAAGGATTACTATTTATTTTTTTTTCTTCTCTTCTCTTTTGCGCCAAAAGATATTTTTGAACACACATGTATATTTGTACAGAAGTGTTATCGATAAGGCGAGCGCCGTTATGTAAAATGTGTAAGATAGATATAAAATAAACGAGAATCTGTAAACATTGTGTAAATAATATGTAAAGAGTATTTTTTGTGCGTATGTATATTCTTATATATTTTACCATGATTTTCCTAGCGTTTCACAGTTGTATACAGAGAATACGTGTGTAAATAAACTAAATAAATTTATAATACGGCAATCACACACGGATGTATACATTTTATACTTATCTCAGATCGTCTTGTGGCATATTTTCTAACTGAGCGATTATATACAAAATTGAATTGAGCGCAAACACGCGAGAAAATTCATGCAAGAACTGACCGTAGCTTTCAAGCTGTGTGTTTATTCAGTTTGATTTAAGAATTATAATTATCACAGTTAAAGTTAGCAAAAACGAGAGAGCAAAATTTTAATGCACAATGCCCGCTACTTATTCGAATATTTTATGTATAACTATTTGCCGCATTTCTATAATACATTTAATATAAAAAGATAATTTTAACATAATATCAACACACACATATTGCAAAAGGACAACTTTCACAAATTGCGTGATAATTCTTATTCAATTTTTTATAAACGATGTATATATATATATATAAATCCCACATTAGAAAGAGAGAAAGAATGTCTTTCCCAAGACATCTGTAGAATTTCGATTTTACATATTTCATATTACATATAATATATAAAGCTATATGATATATATAAAGCTTCAAAACATTAGGTATATATTTAGCGTTATAGACCATTGTCTCTATTCTGCGACCCTCCATCTTAGATTTCCCTTTACTAGGCCGATTGTTCTTCTTCTCTAAATTCAAATCCTCCCCTTGCATTGCTCTCTTACAATTTATACTCGTCGGAATCACATCAGAGTAAAGAAACGAGTGAAAAACATTGAGAATATTTTCATTTTGCGGATTTGTTATTAGAATAAGAATAGATATTGAGGGAAAGTCATAGAATAGAGAAAATCGATTGTACTTTGTACAAGAATATTGTAAAATATTGTGTATACTTTCTATACGAGGAAACCTCGATTTTCTTCGTTACGATGTCGAAGACTCGTCAGCTCTGATTCAGCCCGGGTCCGTGCAGCTCTATAAAACTTTCCAACGAACGTGGAACGTGACCATAATAGGGCAGATTGTAAGCTTTGATTGCCTTGGCAGCCATACATGTTAACGATAATTTGGTTTGAGTTCGTAATATTATTTTAGCTACACCTAAAATAGAAATTGAAAATCGGCCAATCGATTCATGTGAAACCGTAGTAAAATCTGAGAATTTAAATCGAGACAAACAAGATTTATAAACCTACCTGTGGTGACTACATCGTACGGTGTACGTCCCCCATTATTTACAGTATCCATATGTGCTCCAGCTTCTATAAGGTCTATTATAATCGAATGTAAAGTCGCAAAATCGCTGAAAAGATATTAAAAAGTTATTGAAGCTACAAAGTTGTGTCAATTGTGTAGTAGCAATTTTAATATAGCATACCTGATGGCTTTGTTGTAACTAACGATAACATGGAGCGGTGTGTTTCTTTCATTATCCATTGCGTTTACATCAGCACCGCAACGAATCAATAATCTCGCTGTAGCCGCGCATGGAAATCTGAAAATCAAACAGGTAATTTTGATTATTAATGGGGATACCCTTATCTTATTGATATTACTTTAATATTATTTTTTTTTACGCACTTGCAGACATCATTCGTATGAAAATCGTCAACGGGAGTTTCGGCATTCACAGCAAGATGTAATAGGGTCTGCCCATCTTTCAGACACATCTGCAACGCGCATAATTTGTGCACCAAATGATATGCCTGTCTCAAATCCGACTCATCGCATCTGTTTCCATTAAGCGTCATAAGTTTCGTCAAAATCGTTAGAATGTATAGAGTCGTTGTAATATTTGATTCCATTTCTTCCTATGCAGATATTATTTTTTAATATGTAAAAATATATTTAATTAATATTTATATTAATTAATATTATATTTATTATATTTATAATTAATATTTATATTAATATGTAAAAAATATATAATGCTTCAGAGACACGCTAAAGCACACCGGATATTGGATTATATTAAAATACAGTTTGTAGAAATAAGAGTCCCTTTCATCAAACTTACAACACATTGATCAATGTCATCCTTGGGATCTGGATTTTGAATTTTAATTTTGTTTCTATTCAGTTCTGTTATGCTTGCCTCCAATACATTAATCACTTGAGAGAAATCTAAATCGACGCCTACATGTATCATTTGCGAAAAGACTTGTGCAAATCGAAGAAGATCTGTCACAATAGATATATCATTGAGCTGTCTCAGTTTCAAAGCGTGCAACCACAAGTCTATACATCTATCAAATCTAGCATTGTCTGCAAATATAGCGCCTCTGAATACTATAGGATGCGGCAGTTCTGGATTATGGAGACCTAATAATAAAAAAAAATATATATTTTTCATTAAAGAACATATATTAATACATAGTACTTTAATGAAAAACATACCCAAAATTCTTTCCCGAATAACAAGCGATTCCATATGTATGGCATTGGGATTGTCTTTGATGCTTTCTAATCTCTCGAGTGTTTCACATTCCCTCCAGTTCTCATATGCTTTTACAGTAGGACCTAGTTGCTTATATACAATATTATTAGTATCACTATACCTGGAGGACACATAAAATAATGGATAATAATGTATAATCAAAATAGGCACAAGAATCCATAGTAAAATGAAAACGAACATTTTTCTTACCTTAACTCCATTGCCTTATACAGGTACTTGTACGCCTTAGTTAGACAATAATTATCTTTATCATTAGCGTAAGATGCTCCGAGTAATTCATAAGCATCTATTATTTCCTCCTTTGTCACTTCTTCTCTTTGTACTAGATATTCAACGACTTCCGCGCGCGTTCGCTCAGCTGCCGTTATTAAAGGTGTCATGCCACTTACATTTTTTGTCATTTTCGTTCCGTACTTTAATAATTCACAAACAATGTTACTATGTCCGCATTCGGCAGCAAAATGCAACGCCGTCGCCCCACAAAATGCCTTCTTGTTAGGATCTGCCCCTTTGTCTAATAAAAAATTAACCTGAATCGTAGAAAAAAATTTAGATGACAAAAAATTGATTAAATCTAATAATCAATCTATGTAAACAAAAGTGGCATAATAAATAAATAAGACCAATAATTTTTCTATATGTCAATTTATATATATATATGTCAATTTATATATATATATATATGTCAATTTATATATATATATGTCTATATGTTAATTTATATATATATATATATGTCTATATGTCAATTTATATATATATATATATATGTCTATATGTCTATATATATATATATATATATATATATATATAGACATATAGACATATATATATATATATATAAATTGACATATATATATATATATATATATATATAAATTAACATATAGACATATATATATATAAATTGACATATATATATATATATAAATTGACATATATATATATATATAAATTGACATATATATATATAAATTGACATATAGAAAAAATTATTGGCCTTATTATATCCTGTATATATATATATACAGGATGGCCCCGAACGTTCCAGCCAGACTTTGAAATAAAAAGAAAATGAAATAAAAAAAAATGAAACTAAATAAATTTCTTGAAAAAAACGATAAAAATAAAAAATAAAAATCTTTTTCTTTTATGAAAATAAAATAAAAGTTAGTTAAAAAAAAAAGAAAATTATTTTATTTTCATAAAAGAAAAAGATTTTTATTTTTATCGTTTTTCTTTTCAAGAAATTTATTTAGTTTCATTTTCTTTTTATTTCATTTTCTTTTCACCTTTTGCTCTTCCTTTATCAGAGGTTTTTGAGCGATAACTTTTTAAGGAAGCATTTTTCGACCAATGTTTATAGGAAATTTTTTGTTCAGAATAAAATTTCCTATAAGATTTCAAAGTCTGGCTGCAACGTTCGGGACCACCCTGTGTATATATATAATAAATTTATATAAATTATAATAATAAATAAATAAGTCTCACAATATCAAGATGTCCTTTGTATGATGCTATCATGAGGCAAGTGTTGTTGAACGTATTGGGAATATTTATGTCCGCCCGGTGATCAATCAAGTATTTAACAATATCCAAACGTCCGTTAAAACATGCCGCTCGAAGTGGGGTAGAATTAGTTTTCGTTGGATGGTTAACGTTTGCGCCTGCTTTTACAAGAGTTTTAAGAACACTTAAATGTCCCGCACCTGTAATTGAGATATTTCACTATTAATGAAACAGAATTTTTTTACTACAATATCTTTTATATATGTATTATTAATATGTTATTTTGTTACCTGCTGCGGCCCAAAGTGCACTAGCTCCCTCAATAACATATCCATTAAATTTGACTGTACCTTCTTGTTCTAAATCAGGTTTGAACTTGTCAAGTAACATTCTAACTACCTTATTGTGCCCGTAACGTGCGGCAACTATTAAAGGAGTACACCTTTGTCCTTCATCTTCCAGGACTTTCTATAAACATAAATCCAAACATCATCTTAGAGATTATGCTTTGTACATATAAATGAAATAATTAGATACAAGTAATTATATTAATAAGAGAAGATTATACATGTCAAATTAATACAAATTAAGAATTTATCTATAGCAATATGTAGCTTAGAAAGATTTACAAAAAATTAATGACAATATGAAATATATATAACTACTCATTATATATATAAATAATCTATTGAAAAATAGATCTGGGTGTTATAAATAACATCTACATATATATTTAAACATAACATGTTGCAAGTTGTCCTGAATAATTCTTTTTAAATGTGTCACAATTTGTGCATCAGAATTCGCACATACAATGACATATATATAAAATAGATAAAATATATAAAATATATAAATAGATAAAATATAATATATATATATATTATAGAATGACATAATATTCTACAAACTTGAATTGTTAACAACAGAATAATTAATTGCCTGCTATGTAAAATTAAGTACATAAATCTAACACACAGTTTCTCTGATCAATCAAGATCAATTATACTAAAAACTGTAATTAGAATTTTATTTTATATATTTGAAATTATATTTGGAAATGATGTTAGAAATTGAGACATACTTTGTAATTTCTAAACAAAGAAGTCGTGACTAATATTGCAATAATGTGTATATATATTTACCCATGATTAATCGAGCAAATGATATTTACAATAGGAATTATTGTGACGCCTAATTAATTTTAAAACAAGAATCTAGTTTCCACGATATAGTATTCCACAAACTTGAATTATATCAGAATAATTAATTGCTTGCCATGTGAAATTAAGTACATAATTGTAACGCACAATTTGCCTAATGATGATTGCTAAAAATTATAATTAAAATTTTATTTTATATATTTGAAATTATAATATTTGGAAATAAAATTCGAAATTGTGAAATACTTTGCAATTTCTGGACAAAGAAGTATCGCCACCAATATTTCAATAATGTGCATATATATTTACCCATGATTAATCGAGCAAATGATATTTACAATAGGAATTATTACGACGCCCAATCAATTTTAAATCAAAAAAGCTAGTTTCCACGAACGAGATTAGAGTGCGGACTCTAATCGAAATTTACCTGATTGATCAGATAATTGACGTCGGTGTCGGATTTATCGCTCAGCAGGGTATAAAGAGCGATCGCCATCCCGTCCCTCGCGGAATAATAAATCCGCTTGACCAGCGATTGCTGGGGCTCGTCTATTATTTCGCACGCGGTGTCCATCCTCGTGAAAGATTCCTCCAGCCGAGCTGCCCAAGCTCGTGAAAACGAATATTCGCGACAACCGAATCAGCTGACACCGTGAATCGCGGTAACCTCAAAAGTCATGTTCCTCGCTCTTTGTTGGGCTCCTTGCGAAAAATACGCCGTCACCGTCGTGCTCTATTTTAAGAGCGTTGCACGCCAAAGTATAGCGATTCCGTTGTAAAAATAACCGCACAAAGCGTTTTTGCGCCGCGCGCTGTCCTTTTGTTTCTTGCAGACTCTCGGACGCTGGATCAACGAGGAAGGCTTAATTTGCGATCGCACGTGTTATTCGGAGAAGAAGATTTACCCGACAATTCATTCATCTTTCGCGATATTCCATCGTCCGAAATAACGAATTCATCCTCGTTTGCACACGTATATCGATGCATATGTGAACTGTATGATCGACGACGATTCAGCTGCGAGACTCGTGCCGATTGACAGCTCCGCGTATGATCAGCTGACGTTAACGACAGTGTTCGTTTTTACCGACGAAATTCGCAGCGGTGGATTCACGCGATCGTTGACATTTTGCGCGAAAAAAAAATGATACAGCGATGATCTTCTATCTTTATTATTCTTTTTTCTATCCTTCTTCATCTTAAAAAAAATAAAAATAGTTCGTTATTCTCTTTCTCTCTCTTGGGAAAAATATTTATATTAACAAATACTGAGTTAATTTTTATATGTGCGATAAAAAAATGAAAAATTGCCAATATGTGTATATATTCTTGTAATTTATTTCGAGAGCTTTCCAAAACACTATAATAAAGTATTTTTTTGTTGAGTAGCTTTCGAGTTATGAGGCTTGAAATAATTTCTTAATTTTATATAAACCATAAATATTTATTTAATAAAAATATGTATTTTTCGATTATTTTATCTCAATAATTTTATGCACAAAATAATGTGAAGAATCAATTGATGTAAAGAAAACACATAGTTGTTTTTAATAAAAAAATATGTAATTATTAATTGCAAAAATTACATATTTTTTCCTAAAATGTTTTCCTGATGAGAATAGTGAAAACTTTAAAATAGGAGACTGTATATAAAACTTATGATAAATATTCTATATGATAGTGTAATATGAATTAAGCATGTTTTTATACATATAATTTATATTAATTTTTCTTATATTTAATATATAAAAACACTTTCTTTTTTCTAACGAGCTCTATTTAAATAAAAATATTGTCTCGCTCTTTTGCATTCTTCTTCCGATTTTTATGGTCAGTAATTCATAGAATTAAAAGAAAATTTCGCTGAATTTAAAAGCTCCATAACATTCTTGACTGTGAGAATATCGATCATATACATGGATTGCGAGTTACAATATATTCCAATTATATCCGTAGTCGTTTAAATTTTTCAAGAGACTTAATTAAATTTAATTTCTCTTTTTTCTGTCATACACAAAAAAAACTTTATATTTTTCCTTCGCCAATCCCCAAATTTTAGTGAGAAATATTTTAATTATATATTTCAATAGTGTAGACGATTTATCATCGCATTATAACTTTGAATTTTTTCACGTAGTATAAAATATTATTTATGTTATACAATATATATTTGCTTTTTTTCTATTCTTTATTTTAAAGTAAATGCATATTTTAAATGATATATGTATCATTTGCAAAACATGACTATAAATTTAATACTTTGGACATAAACACAGTGAAAGATCTGTATAGATTTATATTTGCAATATTACATATACATATGCAATATTATGTTTTTTTCCCCAGTAACAAGATTCGAATTTTTTTTTCAAAAATTATAATAAAATTTTTGCAAAAAAACAGATTTAAAATACATAACAGCAACACTCTTTTGTAAAATAAAATTCGTGGCATGGATTTAACTCTTTGCTTTCAATATTAATTTTTTAATGACGAACCAATCGACTCATCAGATTAATTATTTATATGTAAATGCAAGTGCAAAGGTTACATTTAGATAACTTAGTTTCCTTTATGCTATAGGCATTTCTAACCGCTGTTTTGCGGTTTGAATTTGATGTTTACTAAGATATATATGTATACAGCATATAATTAGACCATTATAGAGTATATTTTAATATATGCAAAATGATATATCTAATAAATGATTTGCAATATATGAATGTGTATTTTATATCTTACATATACATATACATATATTTTATTGTTAATTAAATCTTTTATCATCTTTATAATATCTGTTTCTTATATTATTTATTAGTTTTGGATATATATATCTTCATTGTATAACATTTTTAATATTTCAAAAACATATTAAATCGAAAGAATATAATTTTGTAGTAATGCTCGTATCTGTCTTTATTCTTAATAAAAGCAATTTTCAAAAGTAATAACATTATTTCTGTTAGAAATAAGAGAAAAATACAGACTTAAGCAATAAAATACACTTCAACAATATTCTCTTGCCAAACAATTTTTTTCAACTCTTTCGTGACCGTGAATCTTCTGTCGTCGTAAATTAAACAAGTTTAAAATTTCATGCGTTATTTCATGCATACATTTTGAACTTATTTATATTTAACGTGTTAATATCTTATTATATATTAAATATAAATTTGATTTATCAATGTTATTCTGGCTTTGCACGCGAAAAAAAACGTGATTACATAGATCCGTGTTAGTTATCTTTATTATATATATATATATATATATATATATATATATACAGTATACAATTAGATCCTTATGGAGTATATCTTAATATATGCAAAATGTTTTATATATATCCCAGTGAATACCGAAAAACGGCGAATAAAAAGGCCTGATGTATAGCACATAGGAATCTTAATTATTTGAATGCAACTTTGTTCTTGCATTTACATATAATTAATCTAATAAGTAAATTAGTTTGTCAAATCGAGTAAAAATAATTAAAAAATCGAGTAAAAATAATTAAAAAATCGAGTAAAAATAATTAAAAAATAAAATATATATTTAGCGGTAAGGATATTTTAAAAAATTAAAAAAATAAAAATTTTTTTTGTTATTGTTGTAAGGTACTCTTGAAGCTATTTAATTTGGAAATTTTTTGTATCTCTTATAGTTTCTGAAATATTTATCTCGAAAGAAAAACACTGATTTTTTTCAAAGGGGTGATTTATGCTTTAGATACGCACGTATAAAATGGGCACGTATAAAAAAATATGTGTCCCTTATTTTTGTCTAGAAAAAAATCATTCAAACTAAATTACTCAAAAATCTGATGTGCTGGGGAAATTCTGTGGTCAAATTCGGTTTTAGCGTCACAAAATCTATCAGATTCATCTATTGCTTTTTGTAACTGACAAAAGTTCAAATTTCTCTTGCAGGTCTGTGTTATTAATACGCTCCTGAGCAGAAGAAGAGTATAAATACAAGCTTCAAACTTTTATTATCAGTTTATTCAACTTTGTTAAACTGGCTTATGCATCTGTTTAACGAGATTTACAATTCTATTTTAATCATTTAAGGTATGTGTTTCCATAGATCGTTGTATCACATAGAATCTATCCGATTTGTATAAAACAAAATTTTATAATATTCTATTGCAAAATCTCAATATTTAATATCACAATTAGTATAAAACGATATATGATTTTAACACAATTTTTTTTCAAATATCTTGAGTTGTTAATTTTATTTGGTTGCTATAATTTTATTAAATTATTATATAAGTTACAATATTTCATCTTAAAATGTACATTATATTAATTTTGCAAAAATGTTTGATACAATAATCATTAGATATCAAAATTGATATTCTATTAGATAAATAAAAAGAACAAATAAAATAAATAAATAAAGTTTTGAGCAATAATTATATAGTTTGTATAATTATATTATTTATTTAACTTATCAAGATAATTACGAATTTTGTCGAAAATCGAATATCTATTTTTATATGTTAAAAAATATTTATTTTATGACACATGCGAAGAATAACAAACATTAAAGGGAAGAAGCTGAATCAAATAGTCAAGAAACATCAGGACGGATTAAGAAACAATGTTTATTACTATATTAGTATTATCCATGTTTATTTTATTGGTATATAATTATTATGTGTATCATAAAAAATACGGACAACTTCTTAATCTTATACCGGGACCATTGGGTTTTCCGATTATTGGCAATGCGCTCCAATTATATGTGTCAGGAGGTATGTACAAAATTTCTAATCTATTTACATTATTTGATAAAGGAAATCTGTGTCATGTATACAAGCAAAAATTTATAAATCATTTATTCTAAAACATATTTATTAAGATTATTACATGCAGATTACTTCTCTTTGCAATAATAATTTGCAATTCTTTTTCTGTATTATTATTTATCTATTTTCAACGTATTTGGATAGAAATGCACATTAATGTTGAAAATAAAATTAATCAAAACATTTGTGTGTATTCGTATATATATATATATATATATATATATATATATATATATGATATAATTTTCAGAGGAATTATGGAAGTTCTTATGTAAATTATCTGAACATGGGCTCATATTTAAACTCGAATTTTTTTTTAAATATGTAATAATTATCCGTGATCCAGACGATTTAAAGGTAATAAAAGAAATTTCATTCTCTACGATTGAATTAGATTGAAGAATCTTACGATTCACAGAAAGATTTTTCCTAATAAAAAATGTTTCTTAAAAACAATGAAAAGACCAATTGATTCTCCATCGAGATTAGAATAAAATACAGAGATACAATTAATAAATTATTTGTGTACCTAAGATTTTAGTGATATAATAAGTAAATAATATATATTTTTTTTCTATTTCCGATGCTTTCAGACAATACTGAGCAGCCTTAAGCACATCGAGAAAAGTTTTTTATATGACATGATTCATCCTTGGTTTAATACAGGCCTCGCCACTAGCACAGGTAATAATATAAGCCACTAGCACAGGTAATAATATAATAACGTCAATATATTAGTGCATACTTTTCTATTACAATTTGTTGTCGATCTATCTACATCACAGCAAATCAAATAAAATGTTATAATTAGACTTGAATATTATTTTAAATGGTGAATTTATACAACCACTTTGTTATAAAAAATTAATAAATTGTGTTATAAAAACTAATCTATGTTATAAAAACTAATAAATTTGAAAGAAATTTACAGATAAGATATTGAAAGATAATTTCGCCGAGATATATATATCATAAATAGAAATAAGAGAAATATTTTAATTAAATCAAACACCATCACTAATTAAACTAACACATCGCTAATAGATTATACTATCAGTAATAGATTTAATTAATATTATTTATATAATTTATATATTATTATATATTTATATATTACATATTTTTATTAATGTTATATATTATAGTATATTTTCATTAATTTATTTCTATTTACTAATTCATAAAAAATTAATTACGAAATAATAATTACTAATCTACATTGATACTTGCACTTTCTCTTTTATAGCGCAATGTTGCATTATTTTGTTTTTGTTTTAGAGATTAAGTGGAAGCCGCGGCGAAATATGTTAAACTCTGCATTTCATTTGAATATATTGAACGAATTTGTTGATATCTTGATCAAGGAGGGCGATTGCATGACAAACTCGTTGAAAGATGTCGGAGAGACAGTTGTAAACGATTTATTACCATTTATTAGTGAACATACGTTAAACGCGACATGCGGTAAGCAGTTCTTATTTTACATTATGTACAGAAATGTTATTCTAAATGATTATAGCTTAAAAGAAAAATACAATAATATTTCTACAAAGTATCAATGCTACAAGTAAAGATGGATAATATCTAATATTTTATAAAAAAAGCTACCCGCAAAATATTCCCCTGAAAATAATCTTCGACTGTTTTATTTAAATACATTTGTAGAAACTATTATGGGCGTCTCTCTGCAAAAATTTGGCGAGTTCCAACAACAGTATCGAAATGCTGTTCATGATATAATCGAATTAATGATTTATAGGTAATTCACGAATATAGAATATAGTTGTATGTTTTTTAATTTATAATCCGCATTTTTTAACTTATAATTTCTTTTAACTATGATACATTACATTATACATTTTGAAAAAAGATTAATTAATGTATAATTATGTAAAGGTGGAAGTGAAAATGTCACTTTGTTTAAAGTCGAAAATTTTCGATCAAAATCTGTTTTATGTGTATCACTAAATGTTTTATTACATTACATAATTGTTTGTAATCTTTAAAATGTTGAAAATATTAAAACAATTAAGCGAAAAATAAATTGTGTCCAAAATTTATAAAGAAATTATCTTTGACCAGAAATTTATAGCTAACATAAGATACAAAAAATTTTTAGAAAATTTTACTTTTTTGAATATATATATATATATATAGATTCAAATTTTTTATATATTCATTACAATTTTTAATTATTAAAGATTAAACTGATTTTATGATAGCTTTAATTAAAGCTTTTAAAATAACATTATTAGAATTATACAGTATCATCATTTGAAATTATATAGTTTTATTTAATTTTGATTTAGAGCATTAAGGCCTTGGTTGTATAATGATTTATTATTCTCATTGTCATCACAAGGAAGAAAGCAAAAGAAAGTCTTGAAAATATTGCATGGATTTACGGAAAAAGTACGTTATCACATTATTTTAAATCTTACAACACTTTTATGTGTAAAATAACAATAAATCTCGTAACCTTTGTAGGGTTACATTATTTATTTTAAATATTAATATTATGTTATAAATATCTATTATATAATACAATACCATTGCTGTTTAATACAAAAAATCTTGTCAAAAATTAAATATTGTACTTGTATAGATCATCGCGGAAAGAAAACTTTATCACGAACGCATCAATGACCGATACTTAAAACATCTTGAAAGTAAGTACGAAGAGACAAAAAAGAAAGACGTGTTTGGAAGTACGTAAGAGATCAGAATTTCTAATTTAAGTTTGGCTACGCAATTAATTTAATATTATACATTATAGTTGCATTATTTATATTAAACACATAATCACATGTAATAATACAACATATGTTAGTTGTAAAATTAAATCATTATTATTTATAATAGAGTTTGAATTTTACACAAGAACTGTTATTGTATAATTAAAGTGTGGTATGCAAAAGGGAAATTGTTATTAATATGCTTTTTTTTTAGTTAAAAAAAATAGGCTAGCCATGTTGGACCTTTTAATAGCGGAATCTCGAAAAATTCTGTAACTGATTTGGATATCAGAGAAGAAGTTGACACTTTTTTATTTGCAGTATGTATCTGTAAACTTTTTTTATTTTTTTGTACATTATATCTAAGTATGTATAACAATATAACGATATGCATATGATGATGATTATAGGGTCATGATACTACAGCGACGGGTATAATGTTTACTTTACTACTCCTTGCTGAACACAAAGATATCCAGGTACCTATTTCCCGCAATATATTGTGATATATTATTTAAATTTTTAAAGATTTTTATTCAAAGTAATAAAGATGTCAAGTTTTTATTACGATATATTTTTCCTAGATATATTAGAATATACGGAAGAGATTTAACCGTATTTAAAATAAATGGAAATATTTTGATTTATTAAGAATCTATTTTTATCTGTGCACTAAAAATCAGAATTGAGAAATACATTTTCATTATATTATTGATGACACAGGAGCGTGTGAGGGCTGAAGTCAATACTGTGCAAGAGAACGGAGGAAAAATTAATATGAGATTATTACAAAATTTATCATATTTAGATAGATGTTTAAAGGAAGCTACGTTTGTATCCCAGCGTGAATTTTATATTACGCAAGACTGAGAATGCTGTAAAATTACGTAATTAGTCACTTTTTATTCCATATATTTTTGTTACATAATATGGAGTATATATTATTGAATGTAAAGTAAAATTAATTAGTTTAATTTTAAGAATACTATATTGATATAATCGGAAAACCCGATGGTCCCGGCATAAGATTAAGAAGTCGCTCGTATTTTTCATGATACACATAATAATTATATATCAATAAAATAAATATAATAGACAATATCAATATAATAATGAATATCATTTCTTATTCGTCTTGATGTTTCTTGATTATTTGATTAAATTCCTTCCGTTTATTGTTTTTTATTCTTAATTATTTGATTAAGCTCCTTCCGTTTATTGTTTTTCATTCTTCGCATGTGTCATAAAATAAATATTTTTTAACATATAAAAATAGATATTCGATTTTCGACAAAATTCGTAATTATCTTAATAAGTTAAATAAATAATATAATATAATTATACAAAAAAATAAAAAATAAATAATATAATTATACAAACTATATAATTATTGCTTAAAACTTTATTTATTTATTTTATTTGTTCTTTTTTGTTTATCTAATAGAGTATCAATTTTGATATCTAATGATTATTGTATCAAACATTTTTGCAAAATTAATATAATGTACATTTGAAGATGAAATATTGTAACTTATTATATAATAATTTAATAAAATTATAGCAATTAAATAAAATTAACAACTCATGATATTTGAAAGAAATTTGTGTTAAAATCATATATCGTTTTATATTAATTGTGATTTTAAATATTGAGATTTTGCAATAGAATATTATAAAATTTTGTTTTATACAAATTTTATAAAAATTACCGGATAGATTTTATGTGATACAACGGAAACACATACCTCAAATGATTATAAAATAGAATTGTAAATCTCGTTAAACAGATGCATAAGCCAGTTTAACAAAGTTGCGTAAACTGATAATAAAAGTTTGAAGCTTGTATTTATACTGTTCTTCTACTCAAGAGCGTATTAATAACACAGGCCTACGAGAGAAATTTGAACTTTTGTCAGTTACAAAAAGCAATAGATGAATCTGATAGATTTTGTGACGCTAAAACCGAATTTGGCCGCAGAATTTCCTCACATCCAGCACATCAGATTTTTGAGTAATTTGTAGTTTGAATGGCCCAAAAATCGTTATTTTGGCCAATTTTATGAATTTATTGTAGAGAAACCAAATTTTTTGAAATATTTTTGTCAATGGCATGATATAATACTCACTTTCATCTTTCAAATCTATTTTCGATTACCGTCGCATGATTTTTTTCTAGACAAAAATAAGGGACACATATTTTTTTATACGTGCTCATTTTATATGTGTGTATCTAGAGCATAAATCACCCCTTTGAAAAAAATCAGTGTTTTTCTTTCGAGATAAATATTTCAGAAACTATAAGAGGTACAAAAATTTCCAAATTAAAAGTTAAATAGCTTCAAGAGTACCTTACAACAATAACAAAAAAATTTTTATTTTTTTAATTTTTTAAAATATCCTTATCACTAAATATATATTTTATTTTTTAATTATTTTTACTCGATTTGTTAGATTTGCTGTGACGTCGCATAGCATAACTATAATATATTTGATAATTGACTGTTGGAAGCAGAACGCTTACTAGACCTCCGCGGGATGCAATTTAGCGTCACCTATGCGTTGAGAATAAATTTGTTTAATGTCGTCACTATCTGTAATATATATTGTTTACATCGCGCTGAAGAAAGATCAAAAGATGATCGTTTGAAAGGTTCGCTTTTTGTTATTATAATGTGTTTTTTAATAAACTAATATTGAAAAAGAAAGAAGTGTTGTTGCTTTTCTGCACTCCAACTTCCGCGTTGTTGGCTCTTATGCCATTTTCTTTTCTTTTTAATTTTTTACTTGAGTTAAGTCTCTAATTATTATATTCTTTTTAATTTTGAAATTTCTTTATTACCAAGTAAAATGTTATTTTTTTACGAATCCAACTATATATGATTAATTTATGTTTCGAAATATTATTTTTCAGAATTAATTATAAATCTCCCTGTAATATGCTACTCGTGTGCGCTCGATTTTTCGCACAACACATCCTGTTTTTCTGTAATGAAAGATAACTAACACGGATCTATGCAATCACGTTTTCTTCTCGTGCAAAACCAGAATAACACTGATAAATCAAATTTATATTTAATATATGATATTAAAACGTTAAATAAGCTTAAAGTGCATGAAATTCTTTTGCAGAATAATTTTTTTATATTTAATATATAATAAGATATTAACACGTTACGTATAAATAAGTTCAAAATGTATGCATGAAATGACGCATGAAATTTTAAACTTTAATTTACGACGACAAAAGATTCACGGTCACGAAAGAGTTGAAAAAAATTGTTTGGCAAGAGAATATTGTTGAAGTGTATTTTATTGCTTAAGTCTGTATTTTTGTCTTATTTCTTACAGAAATAATGTTATTACTTTTAAAAATTACTTTTATTAAGAATAAAGACAGATACGAGCATTTACAAAATTATATTCTTTTGATTTCTTTTATGTTTTTGAAATATTAAAGATGTTATACAATGAAAATATATATATATATATATACAAACCTAAGAAATAATATAAGAAACAGATATTATAAAGATGATAAAAGATTTAATTAACAGTAGAATATATGTATATGTATATGTAAAATATAAAATAAACATTCACATATATTGCAAATCATTTATCATATCTCATAAATAATATAACATATTTATTAAGATATAACATATAACATTTTGCATATATGAAAATATACTCCATAATAATCTAATTATGTACTGTATATATGTATCAGGATTGGGAAAGTTACTTTTTAAAAGTAACTCGTTACCGTTACCGTTCTTTTTTCTAAACAGTAACTCGTTACCGTTACTCGTTATCAATTTTCAAAAGTAACTCGTTACCGTTACCGTTACTTAAAAATAACGCGTCGTTACAATTTTCGTTCCTTTTATAAATAAAGGTTTATTACAGGTATATTACAGGATTTATTTTAAAATAAATGAAAACATTTACTAAATTTTATCGAAATTCTTTATTAATTTTTTAAAAGAATTTGCTGTTTAACTGTATCATCATTTAGCTACCCTCTTTGTAGCGTTAATACAGATCCACCGACACTGAATATCTTCACTGAACTTTTTCTTTCACATGTCTCCAATGACGCGTTTACGTACATGTGATTCTGCATTCCACACTTTCCTTGAATGAAAATTACATCGAGTAAATTTGCAAAAAGTAGCGATAAAAGTAACTGTTAAATTCGTTACTCGTTACCGAAAAATGTAACGAAGTTACTTTTTTCGTTACAAACGAAATTTGTAACGTCGTTATCGTTACAGTTACCGAAAAAAGTAACTGTAACGGTAACGTTACAAGTAACGCATTACTTCCCAATCCTGATATATATATATATATATATATATATATATATCAGGACATATATATATATATATATAAAAAATAACGTAATTTAAATCGATCACACTGGCACTTTATTGGTTGATAAAGAATCACAACGTTTCGATCATTGGTTTTGGTCCTTCTCAAGTGAAAAAATCTTAGTTAACCAATAAGTAATGAGAAAAGAGAAATCACTTGTCAAAATCGTCAAGTCAGCTCACAAACAAGGAGAGAGACTGGTTAAAGTAATTTACTTTTAGTTTTTCGCGCTTCTTTGCAATATGTACTGATCTTATTACGTATGCAATATGTATTGATTTTATTATTCTCTTATTTATTCTGCGCTCTTTTATCTTCGTTCTCATTCATTATGTATCGTCTCCCTGTTGTGTTGTGTCGCTCTGTTGAATCTCTCGCGAAGTGATCTCTTTTTTTCTTCACGATTATTTCTTTATTTAAATCTTGTTTTCGAATTATAATTCCTGCTTAACAGTTATGGGCCCAGAACGCGTACCCGCCTGTAAAAATTATTAGGTAAAAGTAATTTAAGAAATTTCATGGAAAGATCGAAATAATCAGCGGCGATCCGCCATTTTTCGTGTGTCTTGCGCATAAAAGCCCGGCCATGGCCGAAGAAATGACGAAGAACATTACAAAGCTCAACGGAAGTAATTTCCAAACATGAAAATTTCAAGTGATTGCTTTGCTCATCGCGAACGGTGTCTACGACGTCGACTCAGGAGAGAGAATCATACTGGAAGAGACGAGTCAAAAACGTAGTAGTACACAAGTTTTGGGTGAAAAATAACGCGAAGGCGATGTTTCTGATTTTCACGTCCATTGGAGAAACACAATTGGAATGCCTCTTGACGTGCACGAATGCAAAACAAATGTGGGATCAATTTACTAAATTTACAATTCAAGCATGGAGACTAGCCAAAGAAATATCCTGGAAAATTAAATATTTTGTTTTTTATTTAAAAGGAATTTTATCTATATATTAGGTACATCTAAAAATAACTAGAATATGAATAATTTGCAATTTCTTAATTATCTATCATTAATGCCTTTCTTATTAAATAAGTTACATATTATATATACGTATTATGTTAAATGGGTAATATTTAATATCAAAAATTATTATATATACTTAGAACATTTTGTATATATACAATATATGTATACTTTGTGAATTATGTGATTATAATTTTAAACATAATGATATGGAAAATATCATAAATATAATATCAAAATTATTATTTTGGACAAAATATGATTACTCTGTTATTTATCGAATATATATTGAAAAGAAATTATGAATAAAGAGGAAAAATATATATTGAAAATATATATTAAAAAGAAATAATGAATAAAGAGGAAAAATAAAAAAAGAAAATAAGAAAAACAATATTTAGAATTCACATAAAATACATATAAATAAATATATTGCGTATTAATATAATGCACAAAATAAACTTGCTTACAAGAGAAGTTTATGAATTAGAGAAAAGGGATGCATAAACTTAAATAAATTATAATTAAAAAATTTGCAATTTGTTTTACTCCAAATAGTAATGACTTGAGTTGCTTTTTAATCCTTTATCGATCCATTCTGGAAATTTTAAATTTCTATGTTTTAATTATACTAAAAGTCCAAGTTTAGATCCTACTATAGATTTCGCACTATCTATTTACGTACATTTAGAAAAATCGCAATGAAATTTTTTAAGAGTAGTCTCAAGTATTCTATAGATATTAATGTCAATGGTCCTTGTAATGATACGAAATTTGACATCTCCTCAGTATATGAAAAATTGTCTTCCAGGATTCGCACAAAAATACTTAATTGACCGTGCTTTCGTCCAAACATAATGAGAAATAAGTATATGATGCTAACAACGATTTCAATCGAAAAATACGATACGACCTATACAAACGTGTCTCTTTACTGTGAAATCTGATGAGTGCCAAAAAAGGTTTGCAAAATTTTTTTGCTGTGAGAAAAGAAATATATCTTTTTATAGAAGAAATGTGCATATATTTTTCTCTCTCTCTCTCTCTCTCTCTCTCTCTCTCTCTCTCTCTCTCTTGCAAAATTAAATCATTTTCCAAAGATGTAGAATTACTTTGCTAAACAATATCTGAATGAGTCATGTCGATTCGTTTCGTGTAAAATTAAACTATTTTAATATTAATAATAATTAATTAATTTTAATAATAATTAATTTTATTATTATTAAAATTAATAATAATTAATTTTAATAGTAATAATTAATTTTAATAATAATAAACTATTTTTAAATCATTTAAAAATAAATAGTTTCTTGTATTTCTCTTCCTGTAACTTTTTGTTAAAGAATACGGCATAAAATGCAATTCTAAAAAATACGCATATATTATCAATGCATTGATTGCACAATTCGATAAGCAATTTTGCGATTTTGAAATGTTAAGACTTTATCTTCTTTATGAAAATCTTCTCCAATTGTCAAGAGTTGAAACGTTAATCTTCAGAACTATGCGATTTACAAAGCGATATTTTATTGAAATCACGGTTAAAACCAAGTGCAATATTTTTCAAAATTTTAAATAAAATCAAATATCCATAATTGCGAATTTTCGTAATATAAATTTTTTTAAATGTTGGATCAATGTATGTAAATTATGTATGTAAATTTTCATTTTTAAAGATAAAGTATATAAAATTAGGGTCACAGGATCTTCTTTGAGCAATGTATCATTATCTTCACTCATGCGAGTAAGTTCATTAAAAATTGAAGTTGATGTTTCGGCACTCAAAGCAACAAAATGCAAATAAAATTTACAATTTCAGTGAAATAGACCTACTAGAGAAATCACTAAAAAAAAACACTTACAATAGTATATATTTACTTACAATAGTATATTTTTATGTATATATATATATATATATATATATATAAAATCTAACATATATATATATATATATATATATATATATATATATATATAGGGTGTCCCATTTTAAAAGTTCCATCTTTATAACTTTTCAAGATCAAGGTTTAAAGAAAAACGACTTCAATAAAATATGTATGGCTTGAAGGGAGACATAAGATGATGTTAATTTGATCTTGAAGAGTCACCTGAAGGTCACGTGAAAGTCACCTCTAACTTTTTAAATGGGACATCTTATATACTTTTACATATTCTTGTAGCTTGCCTCAATAGTTTTTCAAAACACTATAATAAAGTATTTTTTCATTGAGTTTTCGAATTATAAGGCTTAAAATAATATTTTAATTAAATAATATCTTAATTTTACATAAACCATAAAATATCTAGTAAAATATTATTTTTCGATTATCTTCCTTAATACTTTTACGTACAAAATAATGAGAGGAATCAATTAGTGTAAAGAAAAAAACATAGTTGTTTCGAAGAAAAAATATTTAATTGTTAATTGCAAATTACATATTTCTTCTTCGAAACAACTATGTTTTTTCTTTACACCAATTAATTCCTCCCATTATTTTGTACATAAAAGTATTAAGATAAGATAATCGAAAAATGAATATTTTACTAGATATTTTATGATTTATGTAAAATTAAGATATTATTTCAAGTCTTATAACTCGAAAAGTATTTAATGGAAAAATATTTAATTATAGTGTTGGAAAGTTCTCGAGATAAGCTATAAGAATATGTAATAAAAAATAGCAGGTTCCATTTAAAAAATTGAAGGTAATCTTTATATGACCTTCAAATGATTACACAAGTTCAAATCAATGAATCATCATCATCTTATGTCCCTCAGTCAAAAAACTTTTGTATAAATCTTTTTTATTATTTCGCTTATCGGTCGAGTTATTCTCCATTAAATGTTAAAATGGTCCACCCTGTATATATGAATGTGTATTTTTTATATGTTACATATACATATACATATATTCTACTGATAATTAAATCTTTTATCATCTTTATAATATCTGTTTCTTATATTGTATTAGTTTCAGGTATATACTTTTTTTGTATAACATCTTCAATATTTCAAAAACATATTACATCGAAAGAATACAATTCTGTAGTGGTATTCGTATCTGTCTTTATTCTTAATAAAAGCAGTTTTCAAAAGTAATAACATTATTTTGTCAAAAATAAGACAAAAACAAACTTAAGCAAAAAAGTACACTTCAATAATATTCTCTTGCGCAACAATTTTTTTCAACTCCTGCGTCATCGTGAATTTTATTTTATCATGTTGCTCTTTAAATGTTAATTATTTTTAATGACACAACTTAGTCGATTCAAAAAAATTAATGATATTTAAATGCAAAACTTGTATTCAGCGATTTAAAATCTTTGAGTGCACTTCTTTAAGATCTCGTTTACATAATTTGTTTATATCTCATGTATAATATTATTTTATTGCAAATTCATTGTAATATAAATATTATCGAGACTGATGCAATTATTCTAACTGAAATGAAAATAAGAATAAGAATTTCATTCTGTTGAAAGCTATATTGTTTAAAAGCTATAAATTGAAATTTTATTATTTTCCCGTATTAGCGTCATATTATCAAACTTTTATGTATAAATAAGTTTAATTGTATTTTAATAAGTAAAATACAATTTAAAAAAAAGAAAGAGAGAAAAAAAGATGAGTTTTGCATCTTCCAAAAAAATTGACATACATATTTTTCTCGATTTTAATTAACTTTAGATATATAGACATATAGATAAAAAAGATGTGTATTTTTTATTTGTTCTTTTACATTGAAAAATTATCCTCTTATATTGAAATACCCCATTATATAAAAAAATTGACTTCTACAATATTAGATGTCATTCGATGGCAATCATACTTTTGTCATGCTTTTTATAAATAAAATTTATCTCGAAATAAGCAATTAAAAATACGATAAGAGCAATTATTGAAATTAAAATAAAAATCAAAAATATGAACTAGCATCGTTCGTTAGCTTTGCTAAAAATGATTCAAAGTAATACATTTCTAAGTAAGTTATCATCTAATGCACGCCTATTTTATAATCATTTTTTACGTTCTCAGGAAAAATAAATAAAAAATGTCATTTATCTTTATCTGAAGTGATATTGCTCAATTATCTGCTTTTTAAGAGCTAATTATTAATACGCTCTTGAATAGAAGAACAGCTTATAAATATAAGCTTCAGATTTTTATCATCAATTTATGTAACTTTGTTAAACTGGCTTATGTATCCTAATTTTTGGCCAAATCCAGATGTATTTGATCCGGACAGATTCTTACCCGAAAAGATAAAAAATCGTCATCCTTATTCTTATATACCATTCAGCGCAGGATCGAGAAATTGCATAGGTGAATTGATCGCGATTTTCGTTTCTCTTCGTATCGATAATTTATCATAAACTTCAAATTGTAGGTCTCGGTCAGCGTCTCGGTCTGCTGATGATGAAAGCTATGATAGCTCCTTTGATACATAATTTTTACTTGGAACCAATTGAGTATTTAAAAAATATCCAATTAAAGTTTGATATTATATTACGTCCTGCTCATCCGGTTCATATAAGATTCATCCCGATCAAACAGCCAGTTGAAACTAACATAGATACTGCAAGAGTATAACAAGTTGATACAGTGCAGAAATTATTATGCATATTATATGTTCAACATTATGATGGAAATATTATGTATGTAAATATATTTAAGCATGAAAATATTTACACAGAATATCTTATAAATATATATTATGGAACCCAATATATTCAAATTTAACATATGTAAGATTCCCCTATCATGTACAATCGCAATAAAAACGTTTATCCATAAAATATATGCGTGCAAAACTAATAAAACAATTACTTCTTTGCGTCTTACTCATAGAACAAAATTAAAAGGAAATTCCAATCGACGCAATCGACATTTCCTATAAGTGCTTCCTATTACTCTGGATAAAAATGAATATCTTCTTCTCGCGGAATAATATACATCATATATCAAGGTAAAATTGATAGATGTCTCTTTTGGATGATTAGAGAACGCCATAGTGGATCATGATTGCTGTTTTAATTTTCTTCTTCATTTACTGTAACAAGTCTCTTTTTTTGTACTAGTGGATTGTTTTCTATTTTTTTTTGGTAAGATAAAAGTACCAGTGATTGAACACGTCCCAGTGTTTAAACAATGCAGTATCTATTATTATTAAGCTTTCTATGCATAGTTACAAAATTATGAATATTTAATTCGCATTTTTAAATATTTATTTAAAAAAAGAAACAAAAAGGTTAAAACGTAAAATGATTTGTAAGCAGAAAAAAATTATTTTTATAAGTCGTAGTTGTCTATTTTAGCATTCTCAATGGTTTCTTAATGATTTGGTTAAGATATGCCGTTTACTACTTAAGAATGTATTTCCTATACAACTTTTGTCTGAGGTATTTTCCGCTATCGTCCTTACCTGAGGAGATATTCCCGTGGACGGATTAAAATGGCCCACTTTGTATATTAGAAAATAAGATCAGGAAAAGTGTGAATATATTAGATACTGAAGAAAAACAGATTCGAACTATCAATTTTCCGTAATAAAAGGAAAATATGAAAAGAAGATAAAAAAAATAATAATAATAAATCTGAAGGGATGTTTTGCTATGAGTATATGTATGTACATGCTCTGGCAGGAATGGTGTCCTGTATGTATATATGGACGGCGACATTATATGCACACACACACGAAGCACGTACGTGAGTCAAGAATTTATTCTTTATTAAATTTTATCTTTTTATATAATTTAATTATTATTTAATTTAATAGAATGAATGCCGACCTTTAGTGCATGCGGTTTAGCCGCATTTCTTAAAGAAAGAAAAGAAAAGAAAATGCATACATCGATACTAAAGAAACAGCACGATGTCTCGCGCGGTATAGCTGTCTTGCTCGTACTGTCTCGTTCGAGCGTCGAGTGAGAGAGACGGCTATTGGACACCTCTAAAGGCCATCACACACAATTGCATAGCTGCATATGCATAACATAAGACCATATGGACCAATGAGCATCGTATTATGTTATATAAGTCAATATGTTGATTTAACTCGATGTTCATTGGTCCATATAATCTTATGCTATGCATATGCAGCTATGCAATTTTGTGTATGATGGCCCTAACTCGGTATAACGTCTTGTAACGCTTTCTCTCTCGCTTGTGTACACAAGCAAAAATTTATAAATCATTTATTCTAAAACATATATTTCTCAAGATTATTACATGTAGATTATTTTTCTTTACAATAACAATCTATTTTCTTTATTATTAGTTATCTGTTTTGGTATTTGAATAGAAGTGCACATTAATATTGAAAATAAAATTAATCAAAACATTTATGTGTATTGATATTTATAATATAATTTTCAGAGAAACTATGGAAGCTCTTCTGTACATTACCTAATGAATATTATCCTATTATTAAACTCGAGACTTTTTTTATATATGGAATGGAATGGGTATCCGTCATCCAGACGATTTAAGGTAATAAAAGAAATTTCATTCTCTGTACACATTACGATTGAATTAGATTGAAATGTTTTGCTATTCATAAAAAGATTTTTATTGATAAAAAGTGTTTCTTAAAAAAAATGAAGAGTCAAATTGATACTCTATCGAGATTAGAATAAAATATAGAGATACAACTTATAAATTATTTGTGTATCTAAGATATCAATGTATCTAAGATTTTGCAGTGATATAATAAGTGAATAATATATATTTCTTTCTGTTTTCGATGATTTCAGATATTAAGCAACCCTAAGCACATCGAGAAAAGTTTTGTATATAACATGAGTCATCCTTTGTTAAATACAGTTCTCGGCACTAGCACAGGTAATATAAATATAATAATGTTAATATACGTATAAATACATATATATTTTTCTATTACAATTTGTTATGAAACGTCATTTCGTTTACAAGTTGATCTGTCCCTATCAAAAATCAGAAAATCAAAATGTTACAATTAGATTTGAATATATTAATTATCTTTATTTTTATCTTTAATCCGCAGTGATGCACAATATAACTCAGGGTAACTGCTATAGATGCCTCTGTGCTGTGATTTTTTTTTATTAAATCTTTATTAGTTAGACTGATTGCAAATTTAGATTTCTTTTTACAAGCGAGATTTTGCGAGAAGTGTAGAACAACAACTAAAAGTACTCTCTGTACTACAATAAAAAAAATTCTAATGTACTCTCATTTGTGTGTGCGAATTTGAATTAAAAATAAACTTGAAATTAAAAATATTATAGTTGTTGTTATTAAAGATAAAAAACACTAATAGAATATTATCTTAAATGGTGAATTTATACTTCTTTGTTACAAAAAATAATAAAAAAGAAATTCGCAAGATTCTGAAAATCAAAATTATAAAATTAAGAAATACTGAAATTCAAATACAAAAATAAGATTTACTGAAAATCAAAATTATAAAATTAAGAAATACTGAAATTCAAATACAAAAATAAGATTTACTTTGAAAAAAGTAATCCTTTTAAAACCGTTTCTATAGAAATGTTTCTTACTAATGCTTTACGTTAAAAAACATTGGATATATTTCAAGAACGTATATAAACGAACGTACCTGGAATATATACACATTGGCAATTTTTCTCATTTTTTACACACATATAAAAATTAGCTGAGTATTTGTTAATATAAATATTTATTTATATTAACAAATATAGAGAAAGAGAAAGAGAATAATCCTAAGAAATTATATACACATTTATATCTTTGAGTTGATATTTATGCATAAAGCTTTTGTTGAATTTTCTGAAATTTGTGATTTTGGTCCAATATTGCTTCTTTGCAGAATTATTGCAATTTGCTTAAACCAAGAGGAGATGAGAAAGAAATGATTGGCATCAGAACAAGAGTGTCAGCGGTTTCATTCAGCACTGAACAAGGCACATTATGAGATTGCCAGGCTGGGTAGAAGATTGCGGCAGGCTAGAAGAAACTTGGAGGAGGAGAGCTATAAACGTCGTATCGTTGAGGAGCAAAAGATTCATTGGTAGCTGAAATATATATTAGATATTGGCATTCTAAAAATATATATATTTTTTAGCTGTAATAATATATATTCGTATTTATTTTCCAGGAGAAACAAATCGCTACAACCATAAATTTCTTGTTGATGGAGGTAAAAACCTAAATGATAAATTAAAAAGAAAACTGCAGTTTCTTAATAATATTTCTTTAAATCAACAAATTAATATACATATTCAAAACTCACATTAACAAATAAGTAATGAGAATCTTCAGAAGAAAAGATTGATTTTGACATTTATCTAATAGCATCATGTTGCTTTCATTTTTTGGGTTTAATACAGTTGCTGAGTTGGACTCCACAGCTCAATATTAAGCGATCTTAACTGTCTATCGGAAGATGATTTAGAGACTAGCGCTATTTTACATCAAAATGTGAAGAATGAAAAAACGACAATGGAAGGAACATCCGAGAATTAAATTCTTCTGATAGAATAGTAGCCACTACTACAGTAGTTATGATGAAAGATGGTGCAATTATCGCATCTACGGTTGAGGCTATTTCTGGTAATGAAAATACAGATCCGCAAATTACTTTACAAATACACGCAAATTTAAATTTTGTAAATTTAACAAAATCCTTTTTACAAAAAGCTCTTTTTATAAACTGCTAATTCAAAAAAATTAGGCTCCTTTATAAAAATATCGTAACAAGAACTTGACATCTTTATTACTTTGAATAAAAATCTCTGAAAATTTAAATAATATATCACAATATATTGCAGGAAATAGGTACCTGGATATCTTTGTGTTCAGCAAGGAGTAGTAAAGTAAACATTAAACTCGCTGCTGTAGTATCATGACCCTATAATCATCATCATATGTATATTATCATATTGTTAAACATATTTAGATATTATGTACAAAAAAATAAAAAAGGTGACAAATGCATACTCCGAATATAAAAGTGTCGACTTCTTCTCTGATATCCAAATCAGTTAGAGAATTTTCTCGAGATGCCGCTATTAAAAGGTCTAATATGGCTAGCCTATTTTTTTAAACTAAAAAAAGCATATTAATAACAATTTCACTTTTACATGCCACACTTTAATTATAAAAAATAACAGTTCCTGTTTAAAATTCAAACTCTATTACAAATAATTTAATTTTACAACAAACATATGTTGTATTATTATGTGTGATTATATGTGTTTAATATAAATAATGCAACTATAATGTATAATATTAAATTGCACAGTCAAACTTAAATTAGAAGCTCTGCTCTCTTACATACTTCCAAACACGTCGAAAGTTTTTGTCTCTTTATTACTTTCAAGGTTTTTTAAGTGTCGATCATTGGTGCGTTCGTGATAATGTTTTCTTTCCGCGATGATCTATACAAGTACAATATTTAATTTTTGACAAGATTTTTTGTATTAAACAGCAATGATATTATATTGTATTATATTACAGATATTTATAACATAATATTAATATTTAAAATAAATAATGTAATCCTACAAAGATTACGAGATTTATTGTTATTTTACACATAAAAGTGTTGTAAGATTTAAAATAATGTGATAACGTACTTTTTCCGTAAATCCGTGCAATATTTTCAAGACTTTTTTTTGCTTTCTTGCTTGGTGACAATGAGAATAATAAATCATTGTATAACCAAAGCCTTAATGCTCTAAACCAAAATTCAGTAAAACTACATAATTTCAAATGATGATGTAATTCCAATAATGTTATTTTATAAAAGCCTTAATTAAAAGCATCATGAAATCAGTTTAAGCTTTAATACTTATAGATTGTAAATAATAAAAAAATTTTAATCTATATATGTATATATATATATATATATATATATATATATATAGGTTGAGGGAGAGAGAGAGAGAGTGTGTGTGTGTGTGTGTGTGTGTGTGTGTGTGTGTGTGGAATGAGAGAAAGAGAGAGATAGAGAGAAGAGAGAGAGAGAGAGAGAGAGAATGTGTGGGAACGATTTTCGTTCGGCGCGTGTCAGCTAACAAGTGCGACATAAAATGAAGACAAAACGCAGAACGCAGTGTGTGCCTTTGGAATAAGAGTCGGGTGTTTGAAAAAGTATGCATGAAGGCAGAGTGTGGTCAGAGCGCGTGCCGAGAGCATCAAACCGAGTGAATCTCCTCTACTGTATATCCATATCAATAAACCGCTTATTAACACACTTAATTTATCTCATGCTTTATCCCACATATTAATTTGGGGGCTCGTCCGGGATAAAGCTAGCCAGTTCGGGGTAAAGCCGGTGTGTCGCGGTAAGACGTTGTGCGAAATTGAAAGAAGTGACGAGTATCGCGAGAAAGTGACGAGTATCGCGTGGTCGTGAAAGAGTCCACAGTGAGAATCGGACGTAAGAGGCGTCAGTGACTTAACGTGTGGATTAACTATTTGTGAGAGATTCGTGAGGGACAGCATGAGTGCTAGAACCGCGAGCGACTTATCATTAGGAGAGCTAAAAGACGAACTGCGAAAGCTGGGACTATCAACCTATGGAAACAAAAGCGAATTGATAATCCGTTTAAACAGAGTAGACCCTTCTGGTATCTGGACTCAGAAACTACCGGAAGAACAAGAAGCTAGAAGCACAGAAGATATGACGACAAATGAAGGAAATATCTCTAGAATACAAGCGCAATTAGAGAAATATTCCCATGATAGACGTGTACTCGAGGAAGAATTGAATACGTTGAAACGAGAGCTTGAATCACTGAGAGCAGGAACAGCTCGTGCATCAGGAGCGCGCATTGAAGAAGAGCCTGGTCAGACACAGTCGAAAGTCAGCATAAACGCTATAGCCGAATTGCTTGCTACTTTTGATGGTACGATGGGCAATTTTGAGACTTGGGAAAAACAGCTACGGCTAGTGAGACGGACATACCGATTAAGTGATGAACATACGAAACTATTAATTGGTATGCGACTTAAGGGAAAAGCGTTGGAGTGGCTACATTCGAAGCCCGAGTTTCTCGAAATATCTGAGGAAGCGTTGCTCTGTGAGCTCAAAACCATGTTTGACCATCGGCCTAGCAGAATGAAGCTAAGATTTCGAAGAGCGCGAATGGAAGAAAGGCGAAACATTCAGCGATTACGTACATCAAAAAATTATACTTGGAAATCGTATTCCGATTGACGAGGACGAGATTGCCGAATACATCATCGACGGCATACCCGACCGCATGTTAAGAGACCAAGCGCATGTCAGTGGCCTTAAAACTAAAACAGCATTGTTGGAAGCGTTCGACCGGATCACATTAAGAGATAAAAAATACCACACGACGAAATTCAACGAGGGAAAGGCGCGAGTAGACAAAGGCGATGGAAAGAGTGAGCAGAAAACATCGAAAAGCGAAAAGAAGAACTGCTTCAACTGCGGCTTAGCTAACCATCTTAGCAGGGACTGTCCGACGAAACAAAGCGGACCTAAGTGTTTCAAGTGTGGCGAGCGGGGTCATATTGCGGCGAAATGTAAGAAAGAAGCGGAGGTAAAAAATACTTATGTTGCGACGAAAATAATTCAAACGAAATGTCATAAAGAAATTGCGATCAACGGTTGTAAAATTATCGCTTTAATTGATACAGGAAGCGATTTATGTCTCATGCGCATGGATCAATACATTGAGTTAGGATCGCCTCAATTAAAGAATAAAGAAACGCGATTTCGTAGCGTAGGATTAAATGAAAATGTAACGCTAGGAGAATTTCGTGCGGAACTAACAGTCGACGGGCGTTCTTATCCTATTCTCATTCGAGTTGTGTCTAACGATACGATAACTTATAAATTTCTTATTGGCATTGATTTCTTAAATACGATTGAATTACGCGTAAAGAACGGAAATGTATCGATTAATCCTTTGGAAAAGATAATTAATAATAAACATGAAGACTTGCCTGAAATATTTCAAATAAATTTAGAATGCGAGAAAACCAACGAAGTGGACGTGACGCACATTACGGATGACAAACATCGCTTAGCTCTTGAGAATGCCGTGCGTAACTACCATCCTCTTAAAGTTAAAGAAACGAACGTTAAGATGTCTATAGTTTTGAAAGATGAAGAGCCAGTATATCAAAGGGCTCGACGATTATCGCCGTTAGAGAAGGAAAAAGTAAATGAGCATATTAGCGCGTGGATTCGAGATGGCATTGTACAGCCTTCTCTTTCTGATTATGCAAGTCCCGTAGTTTTGGTAAAAAAGAAGGACGGAAGTATTAGATTGTGTGTCGACTATCGACAACTTAATAAAAAGATTGTACGCGATAGATATCCACTTCCACTCATAGAAGACCAATTAGATCTTTTGCAAAATGCGAGATATTTTAGTACGTTAGATTTGAAAAACGGTTTTTTTCATGTTCCAGTAGATACAGAGAGTCAAAAATATACAGCTTTTATAGTCCCTGATGGACATTATGAATTCTTAAAAGTACCCTTTGGTCTTTGCAACTCACCATCAATTTTCCAACGATTTATAAATGCAACTTTTAAAGATGCGATTCGCAATAAAATAGTGCTAATTTATTTAGATGATTTGATAATTCCTTCCGCAAACAGAGATACGGGAATAAAAAATTTAGAAATAGTATTAAAGATCGCGAGCGAGGCAGGACTAATAATAAATTGGAAGAAGTGTTGCTTTTTACAGAGCAGGGTAGAATTTCTTGGACATGTGGTGGAAAATGGTCGAATATATCCGTCCATGCATAAGATCGAAGCAGTATATAAATTCCCAGAGCCAACTAAAGTAAAACAAATGCAGAGTTTCCTCGGTCTGAGTGGTTACTTCAGAAAATTTATAGCGAAATATTCAATCATAGCACGTCCTTTGACTAACTTGCTTAAATCAAATGCGAAATTTCAATTTGGAGAAGAGGAGAAACAGGCGTTTAATTGTTTGAAAGAAATTTTGTGCGATAGACCTGTGTTACGTCTATATAAATTAGGTGCGGAAACAGAGTTACATACCGATGCGTCGATTGATGGATACGGTACGATTCTATTACAAAAAGATAACGAAGATAATAAATTCCATCCCATTTATTATTCAAGCGGCAAAACATCTCCTGCAGAACGACGTTATACAAGTTATGAATTAGAAGTGCTTGCTATTGTTAAAGCATTAATAAAATTTCGTGTCTATTTGCTAGGAATATCGTTTAAAATAATAACAGATTGTCGCGCATTTACATTAACTATGCATAAAAAAGACTTATGCGTGCGTGTAGCCCGGTGGGCTTTACTTTTGGAAGAATATAATTATACCATTGAGCATAGACCTGGAAAAAATATGATACACGTAGATGCATTGAGTCGCAATCCTTTTTCAGTCTGTATGATTGTAGACGAGCGTGATAGTTTAACTGTAAAATTTAGACGAGCACAACAAGATGATAATGATATAAAGAAAATGTTTGGCGCAATAAAAAAGGGAAGTAATGATAATTATGTGATAAAAAATGGTTTGCTTTTTAAAAAACATAACGGAGATATTTTATTAGTAGTACCAAAAACAATGCGCACACAAGTCGTTAAACAAGCACACGATAGAGGACATTTTTCAGTTGCGAAAACAGAAGCGTTATTATTAAGAGACTATTGGATGCCGAATATAAAAGCAAAAATTGAAAAAGGTAGTAAAAATTGTGTGGCTTGCATTTTAGCTGAGAAAAAACAAGGTAAACAAGAAGGATATTTGAATGTGATCGAAAAGGGTGAATTACCGTTGGATACGTACCATATCGATCATATGGGACCGTTACCCTCTACGAGAAAAAATTATAAATACATCTTTGTTGTAGTAGATGCGTTCACTAAATTTGTATGGCTATATGCTACTAAGACTACAAATGCGACCGAAGTTATCAATAAGCTCAGAAAGCAATCAGTTATTTTTGGAAATCCACGACGAATAATCTCCGATCGCGGTGCGGCTTTTACATCTAAAGAATTTATTGATTATTGTTCGACAGAAAATATAATTCATGTATTGACTACAACCGGAGTCCCTCGTGCGAATGGACAAGTAGAGCGCGTAAATCGAGTTTTGATACCATTACTAACTAAGTTTTCAGATCCTAAGCGTGAAGAATGGTTTAAATTTCTTGATTCAGTTCAATTATATTTAAATTCTACATTACAAAGAAGTATCAATACAACACCATCTCATTTATTGTTTGGAACTCATGTGCGTATGCGAGAAGATCCTCAAATCTGAGAACTGTTAGAAAAGGAATGGATTGACGATTTTCAAAACAGCCGTAATGACTTACGTAGACAAGCGAAAGAATGTATTACGAAAATTCAGCGCGAAAACCGAGCGACTTTCGATAAAAAACGAAAACCGGCTACAAAATATAAAGAAAACGATTTAGTAGCGATAAAGCGTACACAGTTAGGTCCTGGTTTAAAACTAGCAAATAAGTATCTCGGTCCATACAGTATATCAAAAGTACTACGCAACGATCGTTACATTGTACACAAAGTGGGTGAGCATGAAGGACCATTAAAAACATCTACATCCGCAGACTACCTGAAACCATGGATAGATTATGCGAGCGATGACTCCGAGTCTGAAATCGAAAACGAAGACGTTCGGGGACGAACGTCCGTGCAGAATGGCCGAATGTAGGGTTGAGAGAGAGAGTGTGTGTGTGTGTGTGTGTGTGTGTGTGTGTGTGTGTGTGTGTGTATGGAATGAGAGAAAGAGAGAGATAGAGAGAAAGAGAGAGAGAGAGAGAGAGAGAGAATGTGTGGGAACGATTTTCGTTCGGCGCGTATCAGCTAACAAGTGCGACATAAAATGAAGACAAAACGCAGAACGCAGTGTGTGCCTTTGGAATAAGAGTCGGGTGTTTGAAAAAGTATGCATGAAGGCAGAGTGTGGTCAGAGCGCGTGCCGAGAGCATCAAACCGAGTGAATCTCCTCTACTGTATATCCATATCAATAAACCGCTTATTAACACACTTAATTTATCTCATGCTTTATCCCACATATATATATATATATTCATGGGATCAGATCTTACATTTCAAGTATTGAAATATGTTACTTTCATGACGTTGTTACTTTTCCCCCTACTCACTTGCATTCTTCAAATTTATTTTCAATTACCGTCGCATGATTTTTTTTCGCTCAGATATGCAAATTATAAGACCGATCATGCATAGCGATCCAATAACTTATTCTAAATCAACCGTGTCACCTCTCACTACGAATTAAAATTAGAACTACGAATCAAAGAAACGTACATTTTTAAATATCTTCTGTCACCCTTTAAAATTAAAAATGGCGCATTTAGTATGATGGATCATAAAAATGGAAATTATAATAAAAAAGCATGAAAATTTTAGAAAAATTTATTAAAATATATAACAACTGTATTAGATATTTCTTTACAATACTTTTTTGGGCATCTGAGTATGACATATGTCAATCTTAAGATTTTAAGATGATGGATCTACCATATTGATGTTTATGTAAATTTTCTTTAACGTAAATTTTCTTATATTTAACTTCTTATACTATAACTTCTTATATTTAAAATATCTCAGGGAAAAAAATCGTGCAGTAATCAAAAGTGGATTTGAAAGGTAATCAAAAGTGGATTTAAAAGATGAAAGTGAGTATTATACAATGCCATTGGCAGAAATATTTCAAAAAATTTTGTTTCTTCACAATAAATTCATGAAATTGGCCAAAATAGCGATTTTTGCGACATTCGACTAAATTACTTAAAAATCTGATGTGTTGAGACAATTCTACAGCTACATCCATTTTGAGCGTCACAAAATCTACCGGATCACCTATTCTGCTTTTCGTAACTAAATCTCGCAGGCCTGTAATTAGAACTCTATACTATATAGAAATAGACAGTTGAATAATCCATTTCAATTAGAGATGAATTACATTTTTATTTACGTTTCTTTGGGAAATTGTGATGAGTATATTTTAAGTCTATTATCAAAAATGTATTCTTTATTGAAGAAAACTATTATCTAAAAAAAAGAAATAAACTGAGTAATTGTTTTCTTGGTAGTAGAATAATATTTTTCTCTGTATATAGAGTTCTAATTACGCAGGCCTGTGAGGTTTAGTTACAAAAAACAGAGTAGATGAAAATATTGATAGATATTGTGACGCTAAAAATGAATCTGGCCGTAGAATTGCCCCAACACATCAGGTTTTTGAGTAATTTAGTTGAATGTCGCAAAAATCGCTATTTTGGTCAATTTCATGAATTTATTGTGGAGAAACCAAATTTTTTGAAATATTTCAAGCAATGGCATCGTATAATACTCACTTTTATCTTTTAAATCCACTTTTGATTACTGCACGATTTTTTTTCGCCGTATATAAATATAAAGAGTTATAAGAAAATTTACGTTAAAGAAAATTTACATAGATATCAATATCCATCATCTTAAAATTTTAAAATTGACATATGTCATATTCAGTTACCCAAAAAAGTATTGTAAAGAAATATCTAATATAGTTGTTACACATTTTAATAAATTTTTCTAAATTTTATGCATTTTATTATGATTCCATCCATACTGGATGCGCCATTTTTAACTTTAAAAGATGACAGAAGGTATTTAAAAATGTATGTTTACTCTAATTTTGATTCGTAGTGAGAAAGGTAACACGATTGATTTAGAATGAGATATTCGATCGCTGTGCATGACCGGTCTTATAATTTGCATATCTGAGCGAAAAAAAATCGTATGAAGGTAATCAACAGAATTTGAAAGATGAAAATGAGTAGGGGGGAAGAGTAACAGCGTCGTGAAAGTAACAAGCCTCCTACTAACACAATATATGTTGAATAATTTGTACTATATAATCAAACGCGTACGCCTCGAATTTCAATTAATTGTTGTAGAACGATCGTGCCAGTTGCATATGCAGAAGTGAAATTGGTGTATTTGCATTATTTATCTAGTCAGTATCTCTCAAGTATTTCTTATTTTAGTTTTTTTTGTATCTATGCCTAAAAGTATATATTAGCGTAATTATTTGCCGGTGCCTGCCTTCTAAAATGTATTCATAAGTTTTTATAGTTGATTTGGCTAAGCCTTGCAAACGTATTTAGGTTATAATACTTTTATTCTAAAAAATGTGTTTGAGAACACATATTTTAAAATAAAAGCATTATAACCTAAATATGTTATTATCATATCGACGTACTATAATTAGATAAACAAAAAAACAAATAAAATAAATAAATAAGCTTTTAAGCAATAATTATATGGTTTATTATTAATTATATGGTTATATTATTTATTTAACTTATTAAAATAATTAAAAATTTTCTCGAAAATCGAATATCTATTTTTATATGTATTAAAAAATATTTATTTTATATGACACATGCGAAGAATAACAAACATTAAAGAGAAGAAGCTGAATCAAATAGTCAAGAAACATCAGGACGGATTAAGAAACAATGTTTATTATTATATTAGTATTATCTATGTTTATTTTATTAGTATATAATGTGTATCATAAAAAATACGGGCAATTTCTTAATCTTATACCGGGACCATCGGGTTTTCCGATTATTGGTAATGCGCTCCAATTATATGTGTCAGCAGGTATGTACAAAATTTCTAATCTATTTATATTAAAGGAAATCTGTGTCATATATAGAAGCAAAAATTTATAAATCATTTATTCTAAAACATATTTATTAAGATTATTACATGCAGATTACTTCTCTTTGCAATAATAATTTGCAATTCTTTTTCTTTATTATTATTTATCTATTTTCAACGTATTTGGATAGAAATGCACATTAATGTTGAAAATAAAATTAATCAAAACATTTGTGTGTATTCATATATATATATATATATATGATATAATTTTCAGAGGAATTATGGAAGTTCTTATGTAAATTATCTGAACATTGGCCCATATTTAAATTCGAATTATTTTTTAAATATGTAATAATTATCCGTGATCCAGACGATTTAAAGGTAATAAAAGAAATTTCATTCTCTACGATTGAATTAGATTGAAGAATCTTACGATTCACAGAAAGATTTTTCCTAATAAAAAATGTTTCTTAAAAACAATGAAAAGATCAATTGATTCTCCATCGAGATTAGAATAAAATACAGAGATACAATTAATAAATTATTTGTGTACCTAAGATTTTAGTGATATAATAAGTAAATAATATATATTTTTTTCTATTTCCGATGCTTTCAGACAATACTGAGCAGCCATAAGCACATCGAGAAAAGTTTTTTATATGACATGATTCATCCTTGGTTTAATACAGGCCTCGCCACTAGCACAGGTAATAATATAATAACGTCAATATATTAGTGCATACTATTACAATTTGTTGTCGATCTATCTACATCACAGGAAATCAAATAAAATGTTATAATTAGACTTGAGTATTATTTTAAATGGTGAATTTATACAACCACTTTGTTATAAAAAATTAATAAATTGTGTTATAAAAACTAATCTATGTTATAAAAACTAATAAATTTGAAAGAAATTTACAGATAAGATATTGAAAGATAATTTCGCCGAGATATATATATCATAAATAGAAATAAGAGAAATACTTTAATTAAATCAAACACCATCACTAATTAAACTAACACATCGCTAATAGATTATACTATCAGTAATAGATTTAATTAATATTATTTATATAATTTATATATTATTATATATTTATATATTACATATTTTTATTAATGTTATATATTATAGTATATTTTCATTAATTTATTTCTATTTACTAATTCATAAAAAATTAATTACGAAATAATAATTACTAATCTACATTGATACTTGCAATTTCTCTTTTATAGCGCAATGTTGCATTATTTTGTTTTTGTTTTAGAGATTAAGTGGAAGTCGCGGCGAAAGATGTTAAGCTCTGCATTTTATTTGAATATATTGGACGAATTTGTTGATATCTTGATCAAGGAGGGCGATTGCATGACAAACTCGTTGAAAGATGTCAGAGAGACAGTTGTAAACGATTTATTACCATTTATTAGTGAACATACGTTAAACGCGACATGCGGTAAGCAGTTCTTATTTTACATTATGTACAGAAATGTTATTCTAAATGATTATAGCTTAAAAGAAAAATACAATAATATTTCTACAAAGCATCAATGCTACAAGTAAAGATGGATAATATCTAATATTTTATAAAAAAAGCTACCCGCAAAATATTCCCCTGAAAATAATCTTCGACTGTTTTATTTAAATACATTTGTAGAAACTATTATGGGCGTCTCTCTGCAAAAATTTGGCGAGTCCAAACAACAGTATCGAAATGCTGTTCATGATATAATCGAATTAATGATTTATAGGTAATTCACGAATATAGAATATAGTTGTATGTTTTTTAATTTATAATCCGCATTTTTTAACTTATAATCTCTTTTAACTATGATACATTACATTATACATTTTGAAAAAAGATTAATTAATGTATAATTATGTAAAGGTAGAAGTGAAAATGTCACTTTGTTTAAAGTCGAAAATTTTCGATCAAAATCTGTTTTATGTGTATCACTAAATGTTTTATTACATTACATAATTGTTTGTAATCTTTAAAATGTTGAAAATATTAAAACAATTAAGCGAAAAATAAATTGTGTCCAAAATTTATAAAGAAATTATCTTTGATCAGAAATCTATAGCTAACATAAGATACAAAAAATTTTTAGAAAATTTTACTTTCTTGAATATATATATATATATATATATATAGATTCAAATTTTTTATATATTCATTACAATTTTTAATTATTAAAAATTAAACTGATTTTATGATAGCTTTAATTAAAACTTTTAAAATAACATTATTAGAATTATACAGTATCATCATTTGAAATTATATAGTTTTATTGAATTTTGATTTAGAGCATTAAGGCCTTGGTTGTATAATGATTTATTATTCTCATTATCACCACAAGGAAGAAAGCAAAAGAAAGTCTTGAAAATATTGCATGGATTTACGGAAAAAGTACGTTATCACATTATTTTAAATCTTACAACACTTTTATGTGTAAAATAACAATAAATCTCGTAACCTTTGTAGGGTTACATTATTTATTTTAAATATTAATATTATGTTATAAATATCTATTATATAATACAATACCATTGCTGTTTAATACAAAAAATCTTGTCAAAAATTAAATATTGTACTTGTATAGATCATCGCGGAAAGAAAACTTTATCACGAACGCACCAATGACCGATACTTAAAACATCTTGAAAGTAAGTACGAAGAGACAAAAAAGAAAGACGTGTTTGGAAGTACGTAAGAGATCAGAATTTCTAATTTAAGTTTGGCTACGCAATTAATTTAATATTATACATTATAGTTGCATTATTTATATTAAACACATAATCACATGTAATAATACAACATATGTTAGTTGTAAAATTAAATCATTATTATTTATAATAGAGTTTGAATTTTACACAAGAACTGTTATTGTATAATTAAAGTGTGGCATGCAAAAGGGAAATTGTTATTAATATGCTTTTTTTTTAGTTAAAAAAAATAGGCTAGCCATGTTGGACCTTTTAATAGCGGAATCTCGAAAAAATTCTGTAACTGATTTGGATATCAGAGAAGAAGTTGACACTTTTTTATTTGCAGTATGTATCTGTAAACTTTTTTTTATTTTTTTGTACATTATATCTAAGTATATATAACAATATAACGATATGCATATGATGATGATTATAGGGTCATGATACTACAGCGACGGGTATAATGTTTACTTTACTACTCCTTGCTGAACACAAAGATATCCAGGTACCTATTTCCCGCAATATATTGTGATATATTATTTAAATTTTTAAAGATTTTTATTCAAAGTAATAAAAATGTCAAGTTTTTATTACGATATATTTTTCCTAGATATATTCCTAGAATATTCGGAAGAGATTTAACCATATTTAAAATAAATGTAAATATTTTGGATTTATTAAAAATTTATTTTTATGTGCACTAAAAATCAGAAATACACTTTCATTATATTATTGATGACACAGGAACGTGTGAGGGCTGAAGTCGATACTGTGATGCAAGAGAATGGAGGAAAACTTAACATAATATCATTAAAAAGTTTATCATATTTAGAAAGATGTTTAAATGAAGCGCTACGTTTGTATCCCAGCGCGGTTATCATATCACGCAAAGCTGGGACTGATGTAAAATTACGTAATTAGTCACTTTTTGCTGCATGTATTTTTAAATTTAATATTTTGTAATACGAAGTATATATTATTGAATGTAAAATAAGCTTAATTAGTATTTTAAGAATACATATAAATTGTTATATTTCATTTTTCTTAAAAAAGCTCTTATTTTCTTAAATTTTAATATTTTTCTATTTTATAATTATTTTCAGAATCATATATCGTACCCGCTGGAACGACCATAATTCTTAATATCTACGAAGTTCACAGAGATCCCAATTTTTGGCCAAATCCAGATGTATTTGATCCGGACAGATTCTTACCCGAAAAGATAAAGAATCGTTATTCTTATTCTTATATACCATTCAGCGGAGGAGAAAGAAAGTGCATAGGTGAATTGATCGCGATTTTCGTTTCTCCTCGTATCGATAATTTATCATAAACTTCGAATTGTAGGTCAAGATCTCGGTTTACGGATGATGAAAGCTATGATAGCTCCTTTGATACATAATTTTTACTTGGAACCTATTGAGGATTTAAAAAATATTCGATTAAAGTTTGATATTATATTACGTCCTGTTCATCCGGTTCGTATAAGATTCATTCCGAGAGATCAAACAACCGGTTGAATCTAACGCAGATACTGCAAGAGTATAACAAGTTGATGCAGTGCAGAAATTGTTATGCATATTATATGTATAACATTTTGAAGAAAATGTTATGTATGTAAATTATATCTAATCATGAAAATGTTCACACAGAATATCTTATAAATATATATTATAAAATCCAATATATCCAAATTTAACATATTGAAGGATCCCCTATCATGTGCTATCGCAATAAAAACGTTTATTGATATAATATATGAATGCAAAGCTAATAAAACAATTATTTCTTTGCGTCTTATTCATAGAATTAAAGAAAATTCGACATTTTCCATTGCGCTGGATGAAAATAGATATCTTCTTCTCGCGGAATACACGCATGATATATCAATGTGTCAAGATTGATAGAAGTCTGTTTTTGATGATTAGAGAACGCCATAGTGGATTATGATTGCTGTTTTAATTTTCTTCATTTTAATAAGTAACAAGTTTTTTTCGTTGTACATGTGGATTATTTTCTATTAGAAGTATATCTAAGTTCCCGCCGCTCATAATTAGATGCTCCAGCTGCAAGTGTATTAAAGTTAGGCATTTGTCGATAAAATTAAGCGCGCAAAGATTCATTTTTTGTAAAAAAGATATTTTTTGGATCGATTTAAAATAAAACGTTAAGTTGTTTTTTGGACATGTACTTCTTCATTACTTTTATTTAAATAAAACTGCAGTTGAACTGAAGCTCATCGATTGATTTCTGAAACAGTCACGGCTGACTGCTATCAACAATCGAATTATACCGATTGAATGATGAATTGATGCGCAAAAGGCCAATCGATGTAAAGTGATTCTTTTGCATGACAACGCGCGATCTCATGTTGCAAGAATAGTACAAGAAACACATTTAAAGCTCGAATGCGAAGTTCTCTCGCACCAATCTAGACTTGATTATCATCTTTCCCGATCAATACAACACGTGCTCGCCAATACATATTTCTCCAATCGTTCATGGAACGTTGAATGAAGATTTACAACCAGAAATAAAAAATATAAAAGCATGTGCATATCAAAATCTAGGATATCTATTTTTTGTCTTGAATGCAAGAAAATATTACTAATATTCATGAATTGTTTCATGAGACGAATAAAATTGTATAAATAAGTGAAATTTCATTTTATATTTTATTGTAAATATTAAAATAATCTATCTCATTTTATAAAAAAGAAATCATACTACTTCTAAATTCATCTAATTATTTTAATTTAGCGATTAGAAATTTTTTTTTAAATATTACTCAATATTTCATATTATAAATATATGCTTAAGAATCATATATTTTAAAATTCATTAGAGGGGTAAAGTTTTAATAAATTTTATTTTTTATATTATTTTAATAGATTTGGATTATTTTAATGAATGTTTTGGTAAATGTGCATAAAACATCAGATCGCCGATTTATCTCCTCCTCCAGGTTTTTCTAGTATGTCGCAGTTTGCTATCCAATCGAGCAAAATAAATACGAATACAAATTATTATAATTACAAAATAT
>JAPIVC010000107.1:3412500-3422500 GCA_030586385.1 Camponotus fellah | reverse complement strand
CAGCAACTTCTCTGCTTCTTCACGCATCGGCTCGCACAATTGCTTGGAGAACATTAATTATCGTAATTTTGAATAATTAAAATATCCATACATATATATTATCGATTTGATCTTTGCATCGTCGAACATTTTCGATTGAAGGACACGTTACTACAAAAGCAGCTTCTTGCGTGGTATTTTTGTCTTGGCCTTTCTTCTTGTTTCTTTTTTCAGCAATTTCGTTCGTAGTGACCTTTCTTGTGGCAATAAAAACATTCGAAATCCTTCTTCTTTTTACCCTTTTTCTGTCCTTTATTTGCATTAGAATCCGACTTTCGGCTTGCATCGGTGCTCGCGACAATGAGTGCACTCGTGTGATTTTCTTCGGTCGTGTGCTTGCTCTCTTCTTTAATCAGCCTTTCTTGCAAATTATCAATGGTTTGAGCGTTCGTGACTACGTTGTCCCATGCGGTCTGTAAGGTGATATTTCGGAGGAAGACTTCCAAGCATTTTCGCCATAATCGAAATTTCTGAAATATTTTGCCAAGATCACTTAAAGCACTCGCCATGTTCTTGACTTTGGCGACATGTTGTACAACTGAATCGTTAGCGGACATGCGATATTCATGAAAATGCTGGGTGAGAACGAGCTTATTTGAAGCATATTTTTGCTTATGATCCCACAAGCACAATTGATCCCATATTGTTTTGCATTCGTGCACATCAAGAAGCATTCCAATTGTATTTCTCTAATGGACGTGAAAATCAGAAACATCGCCTTCGCGTTATCTTTCACCCAAAGCTTGTGTACTATTACGTTTTGACTCGTCTCTTCCAGTATGATTCTCTCTTCTGAGTCGACGTCGTAGACACCGGTTCGCGATGAGCAAAGCAGTCACTTGAAATTTTCATGTTTGGAAATTACTTCCGTTGAGCTTTGTAATGTTCTTTGTCATTTCTTCGGCCATGGTCGGGCTTTTATGCACAAGACACACGAAAAATGGCGAATCGCCGCTGGTTATTTCGATCTTTCCACGAAATTTCTTAAATTACTTTTACCTAATAATTTTTACAGGCGGGTACGCGTTCTGGGCCCATAACCTGTTAAGCAGGAATTATAATTCAAAAACAAGATTTAAATCAAGAAATAATCATAAAGAAAAAAAGCAAGATCACTTCGCGAGAGATTCGACAGCGCGACACAACACAACAGGGAGACGATACATAATGAATGAGAACGAAGATAAAAGAGCGCAGAATAAATAAGAGAATAATAAAATCAATACATATTGCATACGTAATAAGATAAGTAAGAAGATACATAATCAGTACATACTGCAAATAAACGCGAAAAACTAAAAGTAAACTACTTTAACATATATATATATATATATATATATATATATATGTTAAAGTATATATATATATATATATATATATATATATATACAGTATATAATTAGATCATTATGGAGTATATTTTCATATATGCAAAATGTTATGTCATTATTATATGTTATATCTTAATAAATATGTTATATGATTTATGAGATATGATAAATGATTTGCAATATATGTGATTGTGTATTTTATATGTTATATATACATATACATATATATACATATATACATATATTCTACTGTTAATTAAATCTTATACCATCTTTATAATATTTGTTTCTTATATTGTATTATGTTAGTTTCGGATTTATACTTTCATTATATAACATCTTTAATATTTTAATAACATTAAATCAAAAGAATACAATTTTTGTAGTAGCTCGTATCTGTCTTTATTCTTAATAAAAACAATTTTCAAAAATAATAACATTATTTTTGTCAGAATAAGACAAAAATACTTAAACAATAAAATACACTTCAACAATATTCTCTTACGCAACAATTTCTTTCAACTCCTTCGTGACCGTGAATTTTGTATCGTCTTAAATTAAACAAGTTTAGAGTCTCGTGCGTCATTTCATGTGTACATTTTGAGTTTATTTATATTAACGTTTTTTGTTTAACGTTTTAATATCTTATCACATATTAAATATAAATTTAACTTGTTATATTTCAATGTTATTCTAGTCATACACGCGAAAAAAACATAATTACATAGATAAATGTATCCGTGTTAGTTATCTTCTATCACGGAAAAACAGGATGTGTTGCGCGAAAAGTCGAGCGCATGAATACGAATAGCGTATTACAGAGAGATTTATAATTAATTCTGGAAAATGATTTCACGAAGCATAACTTTATCATATATGGATGAATTCGTAAAAAAGTAATTTTTTACGTGGTAATAAAGAAATTTCAAAATTAAAAAAAAATATATTTAGTGGAGGGGGGGATTTTGAAAATTTAAAAAACAAAATTTTTTTTGCAATTATTGTAAAATACTTTTAAAGCCATTTAACTTTTAATGCGAAAATTTTTTTCTATCTCTTATTTCTGAATTATTCATCTTGAAAAAAAAACCGATTTTTTTCAAAAGGGTATTTTAGTCCCAAAACACGTGTATGAGCACGTATAAAAAGATACGTATCCCTTATTTTTGTCTAGAAAACAACATATTAAAAGCTCATTAAAATCGGAGGGGGACATTTCCGTGCCTTTCCTAGTCAATATGTTACATCTGTAATGTATGTTCACAGTTGAGTGTAGAATATTCGAGTGATATGATGTGCTATATGAGTATGTATCAGAGACTTGGCATAATTATATATATCTCGTAAAAAATTAGTGAATTTTATTGTAGTTATTACAATAGAATATGTGCCTATTAAAGCATTGCATGCAAGAAAGAAACTACGATTCGTATATTTGTAATAAACGCAACAGGGTATAGACATCTAGAGAAGTGTTCGTTTAACGATATAAAGTTATATTAAGTTAGTTATGAGGCTTGCAATAATTTTTTAATTTTACATAAATCATAAAATATCTTGTAAAATATTCATTTTTCGATTATCTTACTTTAATACATTTATATTCACAAAATAATGAGAGAAATCGATTGGTGAAAGAAAACACGTAATTGTTTCGGAGAAAAAATATGTAATTTGCAATTAATAATTATATTTTTCTTCAAAAATGACTGTTTTTTTCTTTACACCAATCGATTCTTCACATTATTTTGTGCATAAATGTATTAAGGTAAGATAATTGAAAAATGAATATTTTACTAGATATTTTATGGTTTATGTAAAATTAGATATTATTTAATTAAAATATTATTTTAAGCCTCATAATTCGAAAACTCAATGAAAAATACTTTATTATAGTGTTTTGAAAAACTATTGAGGCAAGCTACAAGAATATGTAAACGTATATAAGATGTCCCATTTAAAAAGTTAGAGATGACTTTCACGTGACCTTCAGGTGACTCTTCAAGATCAAATTAATGGCATCATCTTATGTCTCCCTTCAAGCCATACATATTTTATTGAAGTCGTTTTCCTTTAAACCTTGATCTTGAAAAGTTATAAAGATGGAACTTTTAAAATGGGACACCCTATATATATATATATATATATATATATATAGATTTATATATATATATATATATATATGTTAGATTTTATATATATATATATATATATATATATACATAAAAATATACTATTGTAAGTAAATATATACTATTGTAAGTGTTTTTTTTCAGTGATTTCTCTAGTAGGTCTATTTCACTGAAATTGTAAATTTTATTTGCATTTTGTTGCTTTGAGTGCCGAAACATCAACTTCAATTTTTAATGAACTTACTCGCATGAGTGAAGATAATGATACATCGCTCAAAGAAGATCCTGTGACCCTAATTTTATATACTTTATCTTTAAAAATGAAAATTTACATAATTTACATACATTGATCCAACATTTAAAAAAATTTATATTACGAAAATTCTCAATTATGGATATTTGATTTTATTTAAAATTTTGAAAAATATTGCACTTGGTTTTAACCGTGATTTCAATAAAATATCGCTTTGTAAATCGCATAGTTCTGAAGATTAACGCTTCAACTCTTGACAATTGGAGAAGATTTTCATAAAGAAGATAAAGTCTTAACATTTCAAAATCGCAAAATTGCTTATCGAATTGTGCAATCAATGCATTGATAATATATTTTTTAGAATTGCATTTTATGCCGTATTCTTTAACAAAAAGTTACAGGAAGAGAAATACAAGAAACTATTTATTTTTAAATGATTTAAAAATAGTTTATTATTATTAAAATTAATTATTATTATTAAAATTAATTATTATTAATTTTAATAATAATAAAATTAATTATTATTAAAATTAATTAATTATTATTAATATTAAAATAGTTTAATTTTACACGAAACGAATCGACATGACTCATTCAGATATTGTTTAGCAAAGTAATTCTACATCTTTGGAAAATGATTTAATTTTGCAAGAGAGAGAGAGAGAGAGAGAGAGAGAGATATGCACATTTCTTCTATAAAAAGATATATTTCTTTTCTCACAGCAAAAAAATTTTGCAAACCTTTTTTGGCACTCATCAGATTTCACAGTAAAGAGACACGTTTGTATAGGTCGTATCGTATTTTTCGATTGAAATCGTTGTTAGCATTATATACTTATTTCTCATTATGTTTGGAAAGCACGGTCAATTAAGTATTTTTGTGCGAATCCTGGAAGACAATTTTTCATATACTGAGGAGATGTCAAATTTCGTATCATTACAAGAACCATTGACATTAATATCTATAGAATACTTGAGACTACTCTTAAAAAATTTCATTGCGATTTTTCTAAATGTACATGCGTAAATAGATAGTGCGAAATCTATAGTAGGATTTAAACTTGGACTTTTAGTATAATTAAAACATAGAAATTTAAAATTTCCAGAATGGATCGATAAAAGATTAAAAAGCAACTCAAGTCATTACTATTTGGAGTAAAACAAATTGCAAATTTTTTAATTATAATTTATTTAAGTTTATGCATCCCTTTTCTCTAATTCATAAACTTCTCTTGTAAGCAAGTTTATTTTGTGCATTATACTATACTACGCAATATATTTATTTATATGTATTTTATGTGAATTCTAAATATTGTTTTTCTTATTTTCTTTTTTTATTTTTCCTCTTTATTCATTATTTCTTTTTAATATATATTTTCAATATATATTTTTCTTCTTTATTCATAATTTCTTTTGCATATATATTCGATAAATAACAGAGTAATCATATTTTGTCCAAAATAATAATTTTGATATCATATTTATGATATTTTCCATATCATTATGTTTAAAATTATAATCACATAATTCACAAAGTATACATATATTGTATATATACAAAATGTTCTAAGTATATAATTTTCGATGTTAAATATTACCCATTTAACATAATACGTATATATAATATGTAACTCATTTAATAAGAAAGGCATTAATGATAGATAATTAAGAAATTGCAAATTATTCATATTCTATTTATTTTGAGATGTACTTAATATATAGATAAAATTCCTTTTAAATAAAAAACAAAATATTTAATTTTCCAGGATATTTCTTTGGCTAGTCTCCATGCTTGAATTGTAATCTTATCATTACTCTGTTATTTTTTATTATTTATATGGTAAACTGTCATAGTATAAACTGACTTGTGTAACATATATAAATACATATATGTATTTACTTTGAAAGGAGTATAAAATTTATATCCTAAAATATTGTATTTTTCTCATTTTATCATAAACGTGAACAACAAGATACATTTAAGACCTTTATAGTTATACTGACAAGATAATGATTAAACAACACAACGAGGAAATTATAAGAGAAGCTTTTTACATTGGTACTGTAAAATCTCTTTTATTTAAAATGTTTCTATAAATAAAATTTTGATATAAAAGGAATTTTTAAATGTGAAGATAAAAAAATCATTATTCTCAATATGCATTAATTTCAATAAATCTCTGCATTTTGTCAACTTTCAATTATTTAATTATTATTTTCTAATTGTGTAATCTATAGGGTTAATCTTAAATTCATCGCAATCTTTAAATATGGAAAATAACGCTTCTCTGTTTAATTATGTCATATTTGACGTAATATCTTATATATATATATATATATATATATATATATATATCGCTAATAAAATATGTGCATATTGAAGCATCGATTACATTCGAGAAAGAGACTATGATTCGGACATTTGAAATAAACGTAACAGAGTAGACATCACTAGAAAAGTGTCCGCGTTTATGTGAGTTTAACTATAAAAATTATCCATTATCCTACTTGTGAATCGCAATAATTATATTCTCCGTTATAACAACGTTCAATATTCAGAATGTATTTCAAGCATTGAAAACGGACACTTTGTTCAATTCATACAATATATGGAAACATTTTTATTCCAAAAAAAATTAACGAAATTTTATATATATATATATATATATATATATATATATATATATATATACAGAATGTTTCATAAATGATGAGCAAAACTTCAGGAATGGATTCCTAATGTTTAGAGAAGAAAAAAGCTATCAACATAAATCCGAAAATAATTAATTTATAAGTTATTAAAGTATTTACAGCTTTTATGATTCTTAGAAAAAATGCTCAATATGTCTATCTTCTGCCTCAATACAAGCCTTAATTCGTCATTTCAGATATTCGTCATTTCGCGCCATGCCACAAATTCGAAAACATGTTCGCGACTCAACTGAAATGACAAGCTTAGACTTGTATTGAAACAGGAGGTGGACATATTGAACATTTCCTTTAAGCAATATGAGAATTATGTTATAAAAATTTTAACATAACTAATAAACAAAAACTAATTATTTACTTATGTTGGTATAACACTTTTTTCTTAAGCATTAAGAACATAGGCCTGCGAGGTTTTTGTTTTTTAAGATGCAAGTGATTTCCGATGTAATTTTGTGCGCTGAATCCGAATCTGGCTGCCGAATTTACGTAGCACGTCACGTTTTTGAGTAATTTGTAATTGAATGGCTCAAAAATCGCTATTTTGGCCACTTTCATGAATTTATTGTAGGGAAATCAAATTTTTTGAAATATTTCTGCCAATGGCATCGTATAATACTCACTTTCACCTTTCAAATTCACTGTTGATTATCTTTCAAATCTATTTTTTGATTATTGCACGATTTTTTTTCGCTGAGATATATAAGTATAAAGTTATAAGAAAATTTACGTTAAAGAAAATTTACATAGACATCAATATGGTAGATCCATCATCTTAAGTTTTAAGATTGACATATGTCATGTTCAGTTGTCCAAAAAAGTATTGTAAAGAAATATCTAATACAGTTGTTATACATTTTAATAAATTTGTTTAAATTTTATGCCTTTTTATTATGATTCCATCCATCATACTGGATGTGCCATTTTTAATTTTAAAAAGTGACAGAAGGTATTTAAAAATGTATATTTTTGTTTTTACTTTAATTTTGATTCGTAGTGAGATAGAGAGGTAACACAGTTTATTCGATCGCTGTACATGATCGGTCTTATAATTTGTATGTCTCAGCGAAAAAAAGTTATGCGATGGTAATGGAAAGTGGATTTGAAAGGTGAAAGTGAATGAGGAGGAAAAGTAACAGCGTCATGAAAATACATATTTAAATGCTTACAGTGTAAGATTTGGTCCCATATTCCCAAGAACGGTTAAGAAACGATGTTCGTTACTATATTATCTATATTTATTTTATTAGTATATAATTATTATGTGTATCATAAAAAATACGGGCAACTTCTTAATCTTATACCGGGACCATCGGGTTTTCCGATTATTGGCAATGCGCTCCAATTATACGAGGTGTGTCTCAAAATTATCCGTCTTCTGCATATATCTTTGTCCTTGGGCATCCTATTGTGAAAAACAGGTATTCAGTATTTAAGATGGACTTTTCCCCAGGAATATCCCCACCAAGCGGCACGATACAACAACTGTTCAGTCAGCAACGGTACGCAGTTGTGTGGGCGTCGAACATTCCGAGCGTCGCATTTCATAATGACTGAACGAGTCGAGTAGAGAATTTGTATTAAATTTTGCCAAAAACTTGGACACACATTCCGAGACGATCGGCATGATCTGTGAAGTTTATAATAATGACTCTATGAGTGACACAAATAAAAGAATGATTTAGACGGTTCAAAGATGGTAAAAGATTTGACGATGTTGAAGAAATAAAACAAAATGCGACGAAGGAGCTGTTGGCCATTATAAAAAACGACTTCCAGGACTGCTTTTGCAAGTGGGTGCAACGTTGGCAAAAGGTCATTGCTTCAGAAGGAAACTACTTTGAAGGCAACGTTGTTCATATTACTCCAGAATAGCTCTTTCTTATGATACAGGCAAAGGTCGGATCATTTTGGAACACACCTCGTATGTGTCAGCAGGTATGTACAAAATTTCTAATCTATTTACATTAATTGATAAAGGAAATCTATCATGTATACAAGCAAAAATTTGTAAATCATTTATTCTAAAACATATTTATTAAGATTATTACATGCAGATTACTTCTCTTTGCAATAACAATTTGTAATCCATTTTCTTTATTATTACTTATCTATTTTCAACGTATTTGGATGCATGTGCACATTAATATTGAAACTAAAATTAATTCCATGAAAACATTTGTGTATATTGATATATATATAATATAATTTTCAGAGGAATTATGGAAGTTTTTGTGTAAATTATCTGATAAATATCCCGTGTGAGGTTGCTGGTCCTCCATCGGGCGCCTCCCCAGGTGGCGGATCGGGGAAAGCCTGCTAGAAATAGAGGGTACCGGGGAAATCAAATACCCGGGGTGGACCAAAACCGGCAGGCAAGTTCGTAGGCCTTGAGGAGGCAGTCCCTCCATCGAACTCGGATGCGATGGGCTAATAACCCGTCCATCTTAAAAACACTTATTACTGAAACCGATACAGAGATAAGCCGGACCACACAGAAAATGGAGACGACTTTTGGCATGAAAACTAGAATTAGATTTGATACGTGGAACATTAGAACAATGCTGGAGACTTCACGCTTGGCACAGGTTATTCATGAGATGGAGAGATATAAATTACAGATACTGGGGCTGTGCGAGACGAGATGGCCCGAACAGGGCGAACACCTTACTTTGGACGGGCACATGCTGCTTTTCTCAGAAAAATCAAAAAGCAAGCCAAGCGCCTCCGGCATGAGCATTCTGCTAGACAAAAACGCAAGAAAAGGATTAATAAACTGGAAACCGGTGACGGACAGAATAATCTAGGTTAGGTTGAAAAATAAAATCAGAAACATTACTTTCATCCAATGCTATGCCCCAATCGAAATCACAGATCAAGAATGTAAACAGGAATTCTACGAACAACTAACGGCAGCTATGAGAGATATCCCAAGAGCAGACATCGTTATGCTAATGAGGGACTTTAATGTCTGCGTAGAATTTGCATAATTTTCTGGCCCAACACCATAAGCACTGACCGACTGTATGACCTGTGCGGACAGATCCCAATACACCAAGAAATTAAGAAACGAAAATGGAGATGGATCGGCCACACACTCAGGAAAGCACCACACGACATTACTAGGGGAGCTCTGGAATGGAATCCGCAGGGCACACGCAAACGTGGTCGCTCAAAAACAACTTGGAAGCGAATCATCTTCCAAAGAAGCCAAAACCCAAGGAAAGTCCTCGAACGCAGTGAAGGCGATGGCCTCAAATCAGGTCCGTTGGCGAGGCTTTGTAGAAGCCCTATGCTCCTCGTAGGAATTACAGGAACACAATAATAATAATCTGATAAATATTATCTAAACTATATATTTTTAAACTCGGGGGTTTTGTTATATATGCAATATTTATCCGTCATCCAGACGATTTAGAGATAATAAAAGAAATTTCATTCTCTATACACATTAGGATTGAATTAGATTGAAGAATCTTACGATTTACAGAAAGATTTTTAATAAAGAATGTTTCTTAAAAACAATGAAAAAACAAATT